>CAUYQV010063622.1:0-28309 GCA_963574575.1 Galagoides demidoff
TTAATCATCAGAGAAATGCAAATCAAAACCACTTTGATATATCATCTAACTCCAGTAAGAGTGGCTCACATGACAAAATCTCAAAGCTACAGATATTGGTGTGGATGTGGAGAAAGGGGAACACTTCTGCACTGCTGGTAGGAGTGTAAGCTAATATGTTCCTTTTGGAAAGGAGTATGGAGAATACTCAGGGATCTAAAAGTAGACCTGCCATTTGATCCTGCAATTCCTCTACTTGGTGTATATCCAAAAGATCAAAAATCACTTGATAACAAAGATATTTGCACCAGATTGTTCACTGAACCTCAATTCATAATTGCTAAGGCATGGAAGAAGCCCAAGTACCCATCGATCCATGAATGGATTAATAAATTGTAATATATGTATACCATGGAATATTATACAGGCTTAAAAAAGATGGAGTCTTTACCTCTTTTACATTTACATGGATGAAAATGGAACATATCCTACTTAGTAAAGCCTCTCAAGATTGGAAGAAAAAATATCCAATATACTGAGTACTATTATGAAACCATTTTACAATCACTCACACTTTCATATGAAGAATAAATCACAACTATTGCCCAGGATGAAGGAAGGAGGGGGAATGGGAGGGGAGAGGAAAAGTCAGATCGAGGGAGGGTAAATGGTGGGATAACACCTGTGGTGCATATTGCAAGGGTACATGTTGGATTTATAATGTATAGAGTATAAATGTCTTATCACAATAATTAAGTAAATGAGATGAGGTATATATTAACCGGTGTGATGTAAGCATTCTTAATTCTTTATGAAATCAGCACATTGTACCTCATAAATGCATTAATGTATAGATGAAAAAAATTAAATGCTGCATTTTAAAGTGACTTATAGTTCAAAGAAATAATCACAAGGGAAATTCAAATTTGCAATTGAATAAAAATCAAAAGAGACTACATCAGATTTATTAGATCTAGCTAAATCTGTTCAATGGGACTAAATAAAATTTGGGAATCTGGATGAAATATAGAAACAAATAATAAACCTCAATGGAAAAGTTTGTGAAATGTGAACAAAATTTGTATTTTGGTAATAGTATGTTTAACAATATTGATTTCCTTGTCTTCATAATTGTACTATGGGTATACAATATGTGAACATTTAGTGAAGCTAGATGAAGGACATAAGGGTACTCTGTACTGCTTTGAAACTTTTATAAGTAGATAATTAACTCAAAATAAAATGAAATCTGTCACAAGAGTTAAGAACATTATATAATGGGAAAGAGGTTGAAAGATAATAAAATAATTATTAATATGACTTAATAAAAATAAAAATAAATAAATAAAAAATATGTGCATATGTACCAAACATTAGAGCACCACATAAAGCAAATATTTACAGAATTAATGGGATAAATAGACAGTAATACAATAATTGTAGGGGACTTCAATATCCTACTTTCAACAAGGGATAAATCAACCAGTCAGAAAATCAATAAGGGGATAGTGGAACTGAGTAATAATATTGACCAAATGGACCTAACAAACAGTTACAGAACATTCCATCTAACACAGGAAAATACACATTCTTTTCAAGCACACATGGGACATTCTCCAGGATAGATCATACATTAGTCTGCAAAGCAAATGTTCACAAATTTAAGATCATTGAAATCATTTCTGGCCACAGTGGCATGAAACTAAAAATCAGTAACAGGAAGAAAATTGGGAAATCTATAAATATGTGGAAATTAAACAACCAATGGCCAATAGAAGAAATAAAAAGGAAAATTTAAAAGTATCTTGAGAAAAACAAAAATGAAAACACGACATATCAAAACTTATGGATGCAGCAAAAGCAGCTTGAAGAGAAAAGTTTACAGTGATAAATGCCTACATTAAGGAAAAAAAGAAGGACTTCAAATCAACAACATAACTTTAAACCAAAGAAGTATGGAAAAAAAGCAAACTAAGCTCAAAGTCAGTCAAAGGAAGGAAATACTTTGAGTAATACAGACTTTTTTTGTTTGTTTGTTTGAGACAGAGCCTGAAGCTGTCACCCTGGGTAGAGTGCTATGGCATCACAGCTCACAGCAACATCCAACTCCTGGGCTTAAGTGATTCTCCTGCCTCTGCCTCCCAAGTAGCTGGGACTACAGGCACTCACCACAATGCCCATCTATTTTTTGGTTGTAGCTGTCATTGTTCTTTGGCAGGCCAGGGCTGGATTCAAACCTGCCAGCTCAGGTGCATGTGGCTGGTGCCTTAGCCGCTTGAGCCACAGGTTCTGAGCTAGTAATACAGACATTTTAAGAATAGTAATTCTTCTAATATATGATTGATATTTTTCCATTTATTTGTGTCTTTAATTTCTTTCATGAATATCTTATACTTTTCAGTGTACCAATATCTCATCTCCTTGGTTAAATTTATTCCTAAATATTTTATTCTATTTTATACTATTATAAAAGTAATTGTAATAAAATCCCTATTAAATTCTAATGATATTATTTACAAAAATAGAAAAAATCCTAAAATTCATATGGAACAAAGGATTCCAAATAACCAAAGCAATTGAGTATACGAAAAATAAAAAAGTGAGTAAGAATGCAAGAAGAATAAAGCTGAAGGTTTCACAGGTTTTGATTTCAAACCATATTACATAGGCCAACAGAACAATATACAGACTATCTACTTTGAGAAAGGCACTGATAATACACAGTGGGGAAAGGATAGTGTTTTCAATAAATGGTGCTGGGAAAACTGGATATCCACATGCAAAAGAATGATATTATATCCTTATTGTACACTATACACAAAATTTAACTGGAAATGGATTAAAGACTTAAGTGTACCAACTGAAACTATAAAAATCCTAGAAGAAAATATAGGAGAAAAGCTCCTTGACATTGGCCTTGGTGATGATTTTTTTTGATATAACACCAAAAGCATGGGTAGCAAAAGCAAAAATAAACAATTGGGACTATATCAAACATAGATGTATGCACAAGAAAGAAGCGAAGAAAATAATCATTGAAATTAAAAGGCAACCTATGGCAAGGGGGAAAATATTTGTAAACCATGTGACTGATAAGGAGTTGCTATGGTCTGAATGTCTGTGTGCCCCCTTTTCCAAATTCATCTGTTGAAATCCTAATCTCAAAGGTGATGGTATCAGAAAATTGAGGCTTGGGGAGGTAATTAGGTCCTGAGGGTAGAGTACTAATAAATGAGCCCTTTTTAACAAAAGAGTCCCCAGAGAGACACTGGCCCCTTCCACCATGTGAGATTACTGCAAGAAAGTGCAGCCTATGAAGAGTCAAACCCTCATCAGATACCAAATCTACTTTTGCTTTGATCTTGGATAGAGGATATGTCAAATTAAACTGATAAGAAAAGATACTATGCTTGATCTTAGTCAAAAGGCTGAAAAATGAGGGATGGGTGCCTTGTTCTTGGAGTGGCCAGACTATAGAACTTTGAGAAACAATTTTCTATGTTAATAAGTTATCCAGTTTATGATGCTTTGTTACAGCATCCAAAATAAACTGACAATTATTAATACCTTAAATATATAAGGAATTCATACAACTTAATAAACATTTTTTCCCAAAGAAGACATGCAACCAACAGGTAAGGTCCTCAACATCACTAATCATCAGGGAAATGTACATTAAAACCACAATGAGATATCACCTAACCCATATTAGGATTGCTATTGTCAAAAAGTCAAAAGAGAAAAAAAACATTACAAAGAATGTATCTGGAAATGGTGGCTCAAGTCTGTAACCTGAGCACTCTGGGAGGCCAAGGTGGATGGATTGCTTGAGCTCAGGATTTGGAGAGCAGCTTGAGCAAGAGTGAGACCCCATCCCCAAAAATATCTGGGCATTATGGGGGTGCCTGTAGTCTCAGCTACTTTGGAGGCTGAGGCAAGAGGATCACTTGAGCCCAAGAGTTTGAGATTGCTGTGAACTATGAAACCATGGCACTCTACCCAGGGCTACAGCTTGCAACTCTGTCTCAAAACAAAAAACAAAAAGAATGTAAATAAAAGGAAACCCTTATACTTTGTTAGTAGACATATTAATTTATTTTATAGAAAAAAGTATGGATGGTCTTCTGAAAATTAAAAATAGTCTTACAATATAGTCCAGCAACCCCACTATTGGGTATTTCCCCAAAGGAAATGAAATCAGTATGTGAAAGAGATATCTGCATTCCCATGTTTATTGCAGCACTATTCACCATAGCCAAGATATGGAATCAACCTAAGTGTCCAACAGCAGATGAAGACATGTAATACACACTAAAGACACAGGCAAAGGAATGATATTTAGTCATTAAGAAGAAAGGAATCTTGTCATTTGTGACAGAATGGGTGAACCTGGAGGACATTATGATAAATGAAAAAAAGCCAGACACAGAAGGACAAATATTCTATGATTTCACTTCTATGTGGAATCTTAAAAAATCTACTGCAAAGAAACAGAGAATTTCAGGGGATGGTGGTGAGAAGGTAAGGAGATGTTGGTTAAAAGTTGAAAAAAATGGGGGGAAACAGTTGAAGATTTATGTCTGAGGAAAGACTTTATGACGAAGACTTCCATGCTAATTGCAACAACAACAGAAGTAAACAAGTGGGACTTCATTAAACTGAATAGCTTCTGTACAGCTAAGGAGACAGCAAACAAAGCAAACAGACAACCCTCAAAATGGGAAAGAATATTTGCGTATTATGAATCTGAGAAAAGCTTGGTACCTAGGATCTACAGAGAACTCAAATTAACCAATATAAAAAGAGCCAAAATCCCTTATATCACTGGGGAAGAGAAATGAATAGAACCTTCTCTAAAGAAGATAGACAAGTGTCTAACAAGCACATGAAAAAAATGTTCATCGTCCCTAATTATTAGAGAAATGCAAATAAAAACCACCCTGAGATATCACCTAACCCCAGTGAGAATGTCCCACATCACAAAATCTCAAAATTGCAGATGCTGGCATGGATATGGAGAGAAGGAAACACTTTTACATTGCTGGTAGGACTGCAAACTAATACCACCTTTTTCGAAGGAAGTATGGAGAACTCTCAAAGAAATCAAACAAGACCTCCCATTTGATCCTGCAATCCCATTACTGGGCATCTACCCCGAAGAAAAATAAATCCTTTTATCATAAGGACATTTGCACTAAACTGTTCATCATAGCTCAATTTACAATTGCCAAAATGTGGAAACAACCTAAATGCCCACCAACCCAGGACTGGAAAAACAAGCTGCAATATATGTATATCATGAAATACTATTCAGACATTAAAAAGAGGGGAGACTTCTCATCATTTATATTAAACTGGATGGAGGTATAACACATTATTCTTAGTAAAGCATCACAAGAATGGAGTAGCTAAAATCCTATGTACTCAATTCTGATATGGGGACAATTGATGACTTAGTACATGGTGGGGAGTGGAGGAAGGGGGGGTGCAAGGAGAGGGAAGGAAGGAGGGGGATAGGGGTTACGGGGTGCAACACATGTCTTGGGGATGGGACACAATTATAAGAGGTACTTTACCTAACAAATCCAATCAGTGTAACCTGGCTCTTTGTACTCTCATTGAATCCCCAACAATTAAAAAAAAAAGTATTATATCATATAAAGTAAAAAAAAAAATCAGTTATAAGATTGTTTCTGGAAATCTAATAAATCACATGGCAACTATAGTTAACACTGTTTCGTATACTTTAAATTTGCTGACATAGTAGATCATAAGAATCACCACTCACACAGACACACACACACATGATAACTATATGAAATGATGTATGTCTTAATTAAGTCGATTGTGGTAATCATTTCACAGTGTATACATGCAGCAAATCATCACATTGTATAAATATGCATAGTTTTAATTTATTAATATAACTTGATAAAGCTGGATAAAAAATCTACTAATTGTCCTAGGAGGGAGGAAAGTAAAATAACTTTTCTCCCAAATAAACTATGATACAGTATTCAGGTCTGATGTTCATAATTTAACATTCATATAGAAAAAAAAGAAAAACAGCACTCAATATAGAAAAGTAGCACAACCAAAGGCTGTTATAAAATAAAACCTACAATATTGGACATTTAATCAAAAAAGTTACAGACATACAATGAACCTTAAAGCAGTGACTGCTTATCAAAATATAGAAATATAAAAGACATAGAAATGATAACCTATTTAGAGTTAGACTAAAGGAAAAGCAAAAGTAAACAAATCCATAAAACCAGATGATACAAATATAAAATAGCAAAAGTTTAAATTTAAATTATCCATTTCAATAGTCACATGATGGAGAAAAGTTATAAATATGAGTAGTAGAGATTATAAGATTGAATGAATGAATAGGAGTCACCATATTCTCTCTACAGGAAATCCACTTTAATATAAATACAAAAACAGAGTTTAAGGTAAAGGATGATAATAGCCCTAGAGATGACATCAGTGGGAATGGTGGAATAAGAATATCAGAAAATACTCTTCCTGGTGGAAGGAAGATGGCTGACCAGAAACAGCTTTTGCCTGAGGCTCCTGTTCAGAGGGAGAGATATTGGACTGAAGTGGACTCAGTGATGCCGAAGATGGGGAGCTAAACATAGAAAGAAGATAGACAAATGCTTGTCATCTCTGCTGAATCAAGCTGTGCCTTCAAGGAAGAGATAGCAAGAAAACAAAATCCAAGTGGATGGCAGACCCCTTCCACAAGCTGGAGGCCCATCGTGGGCTCTCTGCAAGTGAGCAGGGAACAAAAGATCTCTCACATTACCCCAGGGAAGAGAGCCACTAAACCTGTTCCTTCTCCTCTAGGGAAGTCTCACTTGTGAACCTAGGTGTCATCCTGCCAAACACAAAAGTGAACAAATATTTTCCCCATATAATTCTAAACACATAGTTCACCCTTACCCCTAGCCTGGCTGCCTATCTACCCTCTGCAGAACCTGGAGTGTTTGGTGAATTTTTCCAGAGACCTGGACATTGTGTGGGCTGCTGGACAGCAGGGCAGAAACAGTGACATGTGGAAGCAAGGGGGCCAGATGAGAGGGAAGCACAGGGAGAGAGGGATACCTAGGGAAAGAGGAATGCATGGAGAGGGAGAGGTGCATATAGACAGTACACAACAGGTGGGGAAGCAGTGATGCCCAGTTCTGACTTTGGTGGTGAAACTTTCCTGGCTCCCCTATCCACTGGAGGGACAAGGCTCCAACCCCACAAGTTTGCCAGGTGAACTATCTATGCTATGAATTTCTACTTTCTAGACACTTGAAACTCTTTGAACTCTTTCTTATGAGCTATGATTTTACTGCCTAGGACAATTTGATTAGATATTTTGACCTGGGCTGTACACTTGGGGACACTGAAGTTGAGTGGCAGTTGTTTTTATAAGGGGAAGAAACAGATTCTTCTCCTCCAGCTGTCAATGGTGGAGGCAGGGCACCACAGTTGTTTCTATCTCTCCCCAGCTGAGATTCCACCTAATACCGTGACCCATTAGGATTTGATAGGAGCAGGCTGACATCAAAACAGAGCCAGTTTGAATTATTTCACCAAGCAAGTCCTCAGAGTCTCTGGCTATGGCTCTTGAAGGGACCACTGTAAGACTGTAGGGGAAAAGCCACAATCACAAGTCCCAGCTCTTTGGGAAAGGGCTGGTTACCTCTAAATTCCTGGGGCCCACAATCCAGTCTCATCCTACCAGTTTTTATTGTCAAATTGCAAAAAATACTCATGGGGAGGGACCAGCAGAAGAATTATGGCAATATGAATAATTAGACTAGATCAACTGCCCCAAGGGATGACAAAGGAGATAGAATGGAAGATATCATTTGTAGAGAAATGGCTGAAATGTCAGAAATAGAACTCAGAATATGGATGGCAAATAAGATGAATAGAATGAAAAAAAAGATGAATAGAATGGAGGAAAAGATGGAAATCAAAATCCAAAAATAGTTCAAAAGTTGTCCTAAGAAATGAATGAATTAAAAGACAAAGTCATGAAAGATATGGACATAATGAGAAAAGATATGGCAGACCTTAAAAAAAGGAAAAAAGTATTTGAAGAACTTGACAATATAGTAGAGTACTTTAGTAACAGTTGAGCAGGCAGAATAAAAAATCTCAGAAATTGAAGATGAAGATTTTTGAATGATTCCAAGTAGTCAAAAAGGCAGAAAAACGAACAAGAAAAGAACATTCTCTGAGAGAGTTGTGAGATCATTCCAAAAGATCAAACATCCATATTAAAGGTATTCCTGAAGGAGAAGAGGATAGTCCTAAAGACTATCAGATGTTCTACTCTAGGATATTATGGAGGAGAATTTTCCAAGCATTTCAAGAGATACAGAAATTCAGATAGCAGATAGTTCAGAACCCTAGAAAGACTCAATGTAAATAATACATCTCCTAGACACATTGCACTTAACTTTGCCAAATTTAATATGAAAGAAAAAATTCTATAAGCAGTCAGGCATAAGAAAAGTATTACCTACAAAGGGAAAAATATAAGAATGATGGCCGATCTTTCAGCCAAAACTTTTCAAACTTCAACCTTCTAAAACAAAACAAATTTCACCCCAGGATCCTGTATCCAGCCAAACTTAGTTTTATTTGTGATAGAAAAATCAAATACTTTGCTGACATCCACATATTAAGGTAATTTGCCATAGCTAGTTTCCAGTTCTTCAGACCCATTTTCCACAATGACCAGCACAATGGTCTACCATCAGAGTAAACTCACCCAGAGTTTATCAAACAAAACCTAGCTTCCGCAATGGTGAAAGGGTTAAAAATATGCACTGGACCTTTCAGAAATAAGACAGCCATAACACTACTACACCTATCATTTCTCTCAATTATTGTGAATGGCTTAAGTTGTCCTCTAAAGAGGCACAGGTTGGCTGAGTGGATAGGAAAACTAAGCCCAGGTATCTGTTGCCAACAAGAGACTCATCTTACCTCAATGGATAAAGAAAGACTTGGAGAAGGGATAAACATCTATAATACAAGAGGAAATCAGAAAAAAAGCAAGGGTCTCAATCTTATTTGCTGATACAATTGGATTTAAACCAACAAAAATAGGGAAAGACAAGGATGGACACTACATACTTGTCAGGGAAAGCACACAACATGAAGAAATAATTAACGTTGATGAGCCCTGCCTGAATATTTCTAGATTTATAAAATAAACTTAAACTGATCTGAATAGTATGATACCTCCCTGCAGTATAATAGTTGGAGATTTTAACATCCTACTGGCCAGTACTGGACAGATCCTCCAAGAAGACACTAAATAAAGAAATAATGGACTTAAATATGACTCTAGAACAAATGGACTTAACAGATATATACAGAACATTTTGCCCTAACAAAACTGAATACACAGTCTTCTCATCAGCTCATGGATCATCCTCCAAAACTGATCATATCGTAGGACACAAGGTCAACCTCAAAAAATTCAAAAGAATGGAAATTACTCATTGTATCTTCTTAGACCATCATGGAATAAAAGTTGAACTCAATAACAACCAAAATCTTCATATTCAAATAAAGTCAAGGAAACTGAATAACCTTATGCTGAATAATAGCTGGGTCAAAGATGAGATTAAGAAGGAGATTATTAGATTCCTGGAAAAAAATGATAATGAAGTTACAAATTATCAAAACCTGTGGGATATTGCAAAGACAGTCCTTAAAGGGAAATGTATAGCATTAGATGCCGTCCAGAAAATAGAAAGAGAACAAGTCAGCAACCTAATAGGCCCTGGACCTTTCAGATAGGCCATCTTAACCAACTGGAAAAGGAAGATCAATCCAACCCCAAACCCACCAAAAGAAAGAAATAACCAAAATTAGAGCAGAATTAAGTGAAATTGAAAACAAAAGCATAATTTGGAAGATCATTAAAACCAAAAGTTGGCTCTTTGAAAAGAGTAATAAAACTGATAAACCTGTGGCTCGAGTAACCTGAAACAGAAAAATAATGTCTCTGAAAACTTCAATTAGAAACGATAAAGGACAAATAATGACAGATATCATGGAAATTTGAAAAAAAATGCTCAATGACTATTACAAAAATCTCTATTCTTGGAAATATGAAAATGTGGAAGATGTGGACCAATATCTGGGATCACTCCACCTTCATGTACTTAATGGAAAGAATTAGAAATTTTGTTTATACCTGTATCAAGCACTGAAATAGCATCAGCTATACAAAATCTCCTAAGAAAGAAAAGCCCAGGACCAGATGGTTTCACATCAGAATTCTACAAAACCTTCAAAGAGGAACTAGTACCTATATCACATCACCTTTTCTAAAACATAGAAAAAGAAGGAATCCTCCCTAACACATTCTGTGAAGCAAATATCACATTGATTCCCAAACCAGGAAAGGACCCAACAAAGAAAGAAAATTATAGACCAATATCATTAATGAATATTGATGCAAAAATATTCAATGAGGTCTTAGCAAACAGAATTCAACAACACATCAAAAAAGTTATAACAATGACCAAGGGGGCATTATCCTAGAGTTACAACTTTGGTTCAACTATAAACATAATATAGCACATAAATAAAATTTAAAAAAGACTACAGGATTCCATCAATTGATGCAGAAAATGCTTTTGAAAATATCCAGTAACCCTTTCATGATTAGAACACTTAGGAAAATAGAATGTGACATTTCTTAAACGGATAGAGGCCATCTACAGAAAACCCACAGCCAATTTCATATTGAATGGAGTAAAATTGAAAACATTTCCACTCAGATCTGGAACTAGACAGGGATGCCCATTGTCACCACTGCTATTCAACATAGTACTGGAAGTCCTAGCCATCACAATCAGGCAAGAGAAAGGTATCAAGGGTATTCAAATAGGTACAAAGCAGATAAAACTCTCACTCTTCACAGATAACATGATCTTATACATGGAAAACCCCAGGGACTCAACTACAAAGCTCTCAGAAGTGATCAAGGAATATAGTAGTGTGTCGGGATATAAAATCAATACCTACAAATCAGTAGCTTTTATATGTACTCACAATAGTAAAGCCAATAATATAATCAAAGACTCTGTTCCTTTTATAGTAGTGCTAAAGAAGATGAAATCCCTGGGAATTTACCTAACAAAGAATGTGAAAGATCTTTATAAAAAGAACAATGAAACCCTGAGAAAAGAAATAGCAGAAGATGTCAAAATGGAAAAACATATCATGCTTGTGGTTGGGAAGAATCATTATTGTTAAAATGTCTACACTACCCAAAGCAATCTACAGATTTAAAGCAGTCCTCATCAAAGTACAAACATCATACTTAAAGAACTTGAAGCCATAATACTTCATTTTATATGGGATCAGAAAAAAAACCTGAATAGCCAATACAATATTTAGAAATAAGAACAAATTTGGAGGCATCACACTACTACACTTCAGGTTATACTACAAATCTGTAGTGATCAAAACAGCATGGTACTGGCATAGAAATAGAGATGTAGATATTTGGAGTAGAATAGAGAATCTAGAGGTGAACCCAGCCACATACTATCACTTGTTCTTTAATAAGCCTGCCAAAAACATGCATTTGGCCAATGAATTGCTATTTCAAAAATGGTGCTGGGAGAACTGGCTAGCCACTGTAGAAGACTGAAACTGAACCCACACCTCTTATCACTAACAAAAATTGATTCTCATTGGATAAAAGATTTAAACTTAGAGCATGAAACTATAAAAATACTACAAAAGAGTGCAGAGAAAACACTTGGTGGGAGTAGGAAGGGTATTTGGTAGGATTTTACCAAAAATGCACAATGCAAGGGTATATTTCAAAATAACTAAGAGTAAATAATAAATGTTTTACCTTGAAAAATAAGTAAGTGAGGTGATGGTTATGCTAATCAGTTTGATTTAAGCATTTCACATTGTATATCAAATCATCATATTGTACCCCACAAATGTATACAGTTATGATTTAATTAAAAATTAAATATAAAAAAGGGAATACTCTTCTCCATAAAACAATGAGTATGTTGGAAAATACTTCCACAGTCAATGTTTCAGAATTGTGGAAATTAATTATTCATTTAATGAAAGAATCATAAAATACATAAAGCAAAAGTTAACACAAATGAAGGGAGAAGTAGATAATTCCATGATAATATTTGGAAATTTTTAATATCAACCTTTCTCTGGTAAATTTAATAAATGGATAGAAAATTAATAAAGAATTAGAAGATTATAGTAACAATATAAAATGAATAGACCTGAAAGACATTCTATAGAATATTCCACCCAATAACAACAGAATTGATACTTGTCTCAGCTGTATCTGAAACAGTTTTCAAATAGACCATATGTTAAACATATAAAACATGTTCTGTAACCACAGCACCCAAAGTATGAATCAATAAGAGAAAAGAAATTTGGGAAATTCACACGTGGGAATTAAGAAACATAATTCATGTAACTAATGGATCAGAGGAGAAATTACAAGGAACATTTGAAATATTGTGAGATAAGCAAAATAAAAACATAGCAAAAGAAAACTTATGGCATATAGTAGAAGCAGTGCTAAGCTATAATGCCTATACTAAAACTGAAGAAAGATCTTGAATAAATAACCCAATCTTCCCTTTCAGAAAACTAGAAAATGAGAAAACTAAACCCAAAGTAAGCAAAAGGAAAGAAATAACAAAAATTAATGAGAATGAATAAAAGTGAGATTAGAAAAACAATAAAGGAAATCAATGCCAATACAAGTTTTTTGTTTTTTTGAAAGAGCCTTAACATTGATATATCCTAAGTAGACTGACTGGAATTAAGAGTGAAGATACCAATCAGTAAAAACATTAATAAAAGAGGAGGGACATGGCAGAAATAATGTGGATTATAAGGAAATGTCGTGAATAATTGTATGCTAAGAAATCTACATGAAATGGACAAATTAAAAAAAAAACATACAGGATGTCAAGACTAACTCATAAGGAAAAACAAAATCTGGCAATACCTATAACAAAAACAGATGTTCAATTTGTCATAGAAATCCCACTAAGTGAACCCCAGTCTTAGACAAGGAGATCCCAAATCAGAGTGGCTGTTAAAAAGTACCATGGTGTAGGAGGTTGAACTCCTAGCCAGCCTTTCATGCTGCTGGGATAGCTTCTTTGTAATCACTCTCATTTAGGAAAGGTAGCACTCTGAACATTTACTAGAGCCAAGGTGAGCCTGGGCTTTAGGTGCCACCTACAGCAGAAAAGGCAAGCTGGACAGAGAAGACTAGAAGAAATAATCTTTCGATGCAAAGACATAGACATATGCCCACAAGAAAAAAACATTAAAACGGGGAACCATGACTGATCTTCCTAAATGATCAAAACAATAAACCAGTAACTGATCCTAATGAGATGGTGACACATGAATTTTGTGACAAAGAATTCAAAGTAGTAGTTTGAAAGAAACCTCAGTAATTTTCTAGATAAC
Source organism: Galagoides demidoff (assembly GCA_963574575.1). Lineage (NCBI taxonomy): Eukaryota > Metazoa > Chordata > Mammalia > Primates > Galagidae > Galagoides > Galagoides demidoff. The sequence goes on from CAUYQV010063622.1 coordinate 13,498, forward strand.
ACAGAAAAGCAATTCTAAAATTTTTCAGATAAATTTAACATAGACATTGAACTAATTAAAAAATCCAACAGTAATCTTGGAATTTAGAAATACATTTGGTAAACTTAAAAATTCATTAGAGGCTCTCACTAGCAAAATGAATCAAGCAGAGGAAAGAATTTGTACTTGAAGACAGAGAAGATAAAATTACCTCAAAAGACTAAATTTTAGAATTTATGATGTTCAAGAGGAAGTTGAGCAAGAACAAGGAGTAGAAAGCTTATTCAAAGAAACAATAGCAAAAAAATCCCCCAAACTTGAGAAAGATATAAATATCCAGGTACAGGAGAGTCAGAAAATAGCAGATTTGACCCAAACAAGATTACTGCATGGCATATAATAACCAAACTTTCAAAGATTAAGGACAAAGAGAGAATTCTAAAAGCAGCAATTGAAGAGAAGTAAACAACATATAAAGGAGCTCTAATTTATCTGTCAACAGAATTCTCAACAAAAATGCAGACAGGTCAGGCCAGGAGTGGATGTAATAACATTTTCATAGTGATGAAAGGTAAAAAAAAATCACCTTAAAATAAAATGATGCTTTATTTTGCTTATTTAAATGATGTTTATTTAAATATGAAAGAGAGGTAAAATCTTTCCTAGACAACAAAAAGCAGAAAGAATTCACCACGATCAGACCTGTCTTACAGGAAATGCTAGGCTTTGTGGGGCAAAACAAGATGGCCAAATAGCGACCTCCAGTGATCATTCCTCTGCTCAACCACCAATTTCTACACTTGTCCCCATAAGAAAGAAACTTCAAGAGAACCAAAAATCAGGCAAACAATCTTACCAGCTGGTTTTGACATCATGTTGAGGAAAGACGGACCAAAGAGGGCAGAAAGCACTATTTTTCACTGTTTTCATCCTTTTTCTTTTAGGTAGGGATAAAGAGGGAGAGAAGCAGATGATTTGGTTTTGTCTATAACAGCAGGAACCAAATGATCAGATTGGGGGCTTCCAAGAAGGAACACATGACATGTGAAGAGAGCTTCCAAGCATTGAACAAATGTTTTGTTTATGAAAGGTAGTCTCCAAGGATTGACCAACCAGAAGGAGGTAGAGAGGCTACAACACAGAGATTTGATCAAGGCCACAAAAGACAGTTTTTGGAGCATGCACACAGTAGAGTTGTTAGTTTCCCTAAATGAACTACCCTCATTAACATAGTAAAAATCACATCTATCAGTGTTATGACAGTTTACAAAAGCCATGGCAACCATGGAAGTTATCTTATAAAGTAAGGAAGGGATAGGGTTCCCAGTTCTAGGAACTCTCTACCTCTTTCCCCCAAAATTCATCAATATTCCATTCTTAGCTAATATATTATTTTGGGGATTAGCATAAAAGGACAGACCCTAACTCTGGGGGTGCTGCTTATTGGACTAGCCTACTCTCTACTGACCTTTAGTGTACTATCATTTCTGTATTCTGTCTTTAAACGCAAGGTCTTCTCCACTTGATTGACTTATTATCTCTCTGGAAATATACTATTTTTAATAAATTTTGACATTTTGCCTTGTATCTGTTTGGTCTTCTCATTTGTTCCACTGACTCAGTACCAGTAACCATTCTTTAATACTGGGAACCAAGAACCCATGAATATAAACCTGACATCTGGTCACCACACCTGACACCTTGTCCCCCATTCTCTGGTACTGCCATACAAGCATGAAGAATGGAAAGAAAATATGTGTGCCCAGGGACGAAGACCAAAGTAATTGTGGGATTTTGCATTGAAATTCAGGGCTTCCTTGGCTCAGGGGAACACAGAACAGGGAAGAATTCTTGTAGCTCCCATAGAGGGAGCATTTAGACCAGCCCAGCCAGAGGGAAATCTTCCATCCCAGAATTCAAGTTCAAGTTAGCTTCACGTGTCCCACATATATTATCAGAGACTATTATGAACAAGTCTACAGTAGAATATCATGAACTGGAAAATCTAGTGAAAACTTATGCCTTTTGGACATATACAACCTACTAAGATTGAATCACTAAGAAACAGAAAATTTGAACAGACCAATACTGAGTAATCAGCTTGAATCAGTAATCAATATTCTCCTAAATGAATAGACTGGGATTGAGTGGGTTCACTGAGAAATTCTACCAAACTTTCAAAGAAGAATTAACATTAATTTCCCTCAAACAATTAAGAAAAAATTGAAAAGGGATTTTCTCTATCTCATTCTACAAGGCCCGCATTACCCTGATAGTAAACCAGACAAGGACTCACTGAAAAAAGAAAACTACAGGCCAATATCACTGAAGAACATAGTGGCAAAAGTTCTCAAAAAGCATTAGCAAATGTAATTCAATAACACATTAAAAAGATCATTCACCATGATCAAGTGAGATTCATCTCAGGGATGTAAGGATGGTTAAGTATACACAAATATGCACATGATATATCACATTAAGAGAACCAAGAACAAAACTCAATGATTTTATCATTAGATATTAAGAAAGTATTTGATAAAATTTAATATCCCTTTATGACAAACCCTCTTAAAACAGGATGTAGTGAAAACATACCTCAAAATAATAAAGGCCATATACAACAAACCCATAGCTAAGTGGAAAAAAATGAAGCCCTTTCCTCTAAGATCTGGAATAAGACAAGGATATTCAGTTTTAGCCTATTTGAGTACTATTTTAATTCAATACAGTACTTGAAGTCTTGGCTAGAGCAATTAGACAAGAGAAAAAAAATAAAGAGCATCCAAATTGCAAAAGACGAAGTTAAATTTTTCTTGTTTGTAGATAACATGGCCTTATAATATAAAAATACCTAAAGATTCCACCCTAAAAAACCTCTCAGAACTGATAAATAAATTCAGCAAAATTGCAGGGTACAAAAGCAGCATACGATAATCAGTAGTGTTTGCACATGCCAATAATGATCAATGTAAAAAATAAATCAAGAAGGCTATTCAATTTACACGAGCTAAAAAGAATAAAGAATGTTTGGCAATAAACTTAACTGAAAAAGTGAAAGGTCTACACAAGGAAAATTAAAATACTGATGAAAGATATTGAAAAGTTTACTAAAAATGGAAAGATATTCCTAGCTCATGAATTGGAAAAATTTATATGGTCAAAATGACCATATTACCTAAAGCAATTTAAAAATTTAATGCAGTCCCTACCAGAATACTAATGACACTATTCTCAGAAATAGCAAAAAAGTCCTAAAATTCAAATGGAATTACAAAAGATCCCAAGTAGGTAAAGCTATCCTAAGCAAAATGACTAAAGCTAGAGGCATCACACTCTCTATCTTCAAATTTTATTTTAAAGCTATAGTAACCAAATCAGCATGGTACTGACACAGACACATAGACCAATGGAACAAAATAGGAAACCTAGATATAAATCCATGCATTTACAGCTATTACATCTTCAACAAAGGCACTAAAAACATATGATAAACAAAGAACCATCTGTTCAGTCAATGCTGTTGGAAAAACTAGATAACTATATGCAGAGGAATGAAACTAGACCCAAAATCCAGTGAAAATATATTAACAACTTTAAGACATGAAGCTTTGAAAGTACAAGAAGAAAACACTGGGGAAATGCTCTAGATATATATCAATAGCACAGTCAACAAAAGCAAAAATAGACAAATGGGATTAAATCAAGCTAAAAACCTTCTGCACAGCAAGGAAAATAATCATCAACATGAAGAGACAATTAACAAGTGGGAAAAAATGTTAAACAACACATCTGACAAAGGATTAATAACCATATATATAAAGAGCTCCAAAAACTCAATGGGGGTGGGGCCTGTGGCTGAAGGAGTAGGGTGCCAGCCCCATATGTCAGAAGTGGTGGGTTCAAACCCAGCCCTGGTCAAAAAATAAAAACAAACAAACAAACAACAACAACAAAAAAAAAAAAACTCAGTGGCAAACTGTAAATAATCTTATTTAAAAATAGGCAAATAATCTCAACAGACATTTTTGAAAAACATACAAATGGCCAACAGGTATATGAAAAAATACTCAATATCAGTAGTTGTAAGTAAAATGAAAATCAAAACTATAATACAAAGAGATAGCATCTCACCCAAGTTAAAATAGCTATTATCAAAAAGGCAATAACAGATGTTGACATGAATGCAGAGAAAGGGGAAGCCTTGTACACTGTTGCTGGGATTGTAAATTAGTATAGCCACTATGGTGAACAGTATGAGGTTCCTTGAAAATTTAAAATCTTAAAAAAAACTACCACATGATCCACTATTAGTTATTTATCCAAATGAAAAGAAATCAGTACATCAAAGTAGTACCTGCATCCCCATTTTTGTTGCAGCACTCTTCACAATAGTGAAGACATAGAATCAACCTAAGTGCCCCTTAATAGATGAATGGATAAAGAAACATGTGTATGTATACACAGAAGAATATTATTCAGCCATTAAAAATAATGAAATCCTGTCATTTGCAGCAACATGGATGGAACTAGACATTGTTCAGTGGAAGAAATGAAGCATGGAAGGACAAATATTCCATGGTCTCAGTCATATGTGGGGCCTAAAAAAGTGAATGTCAAATGTCTTAACACTGTAAGTAAATGAGGTGAAAGCTATGTTAATTACCAGGGTGTAAGCACTCCAATTTGAACAAATAGTCAACACACTGAATCCTACAAAGGCATAAATGTATTCAAGATCTATGTATATATGACTTAATAATAAAAAAAAAAGATTGAAAAGGCAATCAAAAAACTCTCAACCATAAAACGTCTAGGACCAGAGGGCTTTATGTCTGAATGCTATGAAACATTAAAAAAGAATTAAGACTAATTCTTCTAAAACACTTCCACACACTAGAACTAGAGGCAACACATTCAAACACATATTAGGAAGCCAATATCACCTTATATCAAAGGTAGATAAAGACACCACAAGAAAAGAACCTATAGACCAATAATAACTCTGATGAACATTGTTGCAAAAATCCTCAATAAAATATTAGCAAATTAAATCCAACAATACATCAAAAAGATCATACATGTAACGAACTGGCATGTAAGATGAGTTTAACATACACAAATAAATCAATGTGATAAATAATATTAAACAAATGAAATAAAAATACACATGATCCTATCAGTTGATATGAAAGAAGCATTTGACAAATTCTAATGTCCTTTCTTAATAAAAATCTCAGCAATTTAGATACACAAAGAAAGTTATTCAATATAATAAAGGCTATTTATAAAAAACTCAACACTAACATTATTCTTTAATGAGGAAAAACAGAAAGATTTCTCAGTAAGATTAGGTACAGGAAAGGATGCCCATTCTCACCACTACTGTTCAACATAGTACTGAAAGTACTAGCAAGAGCAATCAATGAGAAATAAATGAAACCTAAATCAGAAAAGAAAAGAAGTAAAGTTATATCTATTTGTAGATGATATGATCCTATATGTAACAAACCCTAAAGATTCAACCAGAAAAACTGTTAGATCTAATAAATGAATTCAATAAAGTTACAGAATACAAAAATTAGTAGCATTTTAATACAAAAATAACAATCTAGCTGAAAAAGACATTTTAAAATCCCATTAATAACACATCCCCCAAAATAAAATGACTGGAAATAAATTTAATCAGGAAGGTTTTATTGAAAACAGTAAAAATATTGGTGAAAGAAACTGAAGAGGACAAAAATAAGCAAAAACACATCCTATTGTTATTTATCAGAAGAATTAATATTGTTAATATGAATGACTACATGCCAAAAAGGGGAAAACCTAGAGAAAATGGATAAATTACTGGAGAATTACAACCTATAAAGACTGAATCATGAAGAAATAGAAAACCAGGACAGATCAATAACAAGTAATAAGAACAAAGCAGTATTAAAGAGTCTATGAAATGCCAAGGACCTGATGGTTGTATTGCTAAATTTTGCCAAAAATTTAGAAAATATCTAATATTAATTTCACTCAAGGAATACTTTCAAACTCATTCTAAAAGGTTAGCATTACCTTGGTAATGCAGACAAAGACACAACAAGAGTAGAAAACTACAGGCCAATACCCAGGTGAACACAGATGCAAAAATTTTCAACAAAATATTAGCAGATTTGATTCAACAAAACATTAAAGAGATCATTCATTATGATCAAGTGAGATTCATGTTAGGGAAGCAAGGATGTTCCAGTATGTCCAAATCAATAAACGTGATACATTACATTAAGAAGATTAAAGACAAAACCCATATGATCATTTCAATAACTGCTAAAAAGCATTTGATAAAATCAATTTCACTTCATGATAACAATTCTCAACAAATTTGGTATAAAAGTAACATATCTAAAAATAATAAAGTCTACATGTGACAATCCCACAGCTGATACACACTAACTGGGGAAAATTGAAAGCCTTTCCACTAATGTCTGGAAAAAGACAAGGATGCCTATTTTCACCACTTCTATTCAACATATTTCTGGAAGTCCTAGTCAGCGTGAATACATAAGATAAGAAAATAAAGGGCATTCCAGTTGGAAAGGAAGTCAAGTTATTCTTGTCTGCAGATGATATGAATTTATATTTAGAAGAATCTAAGAATTCACCAAAAAAAAATCTTAGAATGAATAATCAAATACAGTAAGTCACAGGATACAAAATTAATGTACAAAAAATCCAAAAAATACCTAGAAATAAATTTTTCCAAAGAAGTAAAAGATCTGCACAAGGAAAATTATCAAACCTTGATGCAAGAAATTGAAGAGTATACAAAAAATAGGAAGATATCTCGTATTCATAGATTGGAAGAATTAATATTATTAAAATGTCCATACAACCCTAAGCTATCTACAGAGTCAGTGCAATCCCTATCAAAATGCCAATGTTATTCTTCACAGAAATAGAATGAAACAACCCTAAAATTTGTGTGGAACTAAAACACCATAAACACGGAAAGCAATCTTGAGGGAAAACAAAAAAGCTCAAAGCCTCACACCATCTGATTTCAAATTACACTGTAAAGCTATAGTAACCCGAATAGCATGGCACTGGCATAAACACATACATGTGGAAAAGATTAGAGAACTTTGAACCAAATCTGCATTTTCATCCAACTTATTTCAAGGAAAGCATCAAGAACATAAACTCAGGAGGGGGCAAGATGGCCAACTTCAAACAGCTTCCCACAGAGGGTCCCATCTAGAAGGAGAGATAAAAGACTGAAGTTCCTCAAAAAAACCTGATGGTTTGGATCTGAGCTAGAGGAGAGGATTGAGGAATGCACATCACCCCTGCAGACTCCAAGGAAATAAACTACAGGTACATAACCCATTACCAAGCAGATGTGAGTCCCCTTCACTATGAGAACAGCTCATAGTGAACTTTCTACAAATAAGCGAGCAGAGTTCAGATTTCTTTTTATATCCCATGGGAGAGAGCTGCTAAAAATCAGATCTTCTTCCCCAGAGAGACCATACTTGTGAGCCTAGGTATTCTCCCGCCTGGCATAAAACTGAATATATCTTATACCGGCAGTTCTGAACTCCCAGCCCACCCCTCCACCCTCACCCTGGTCTGGAAGCCTGTCCCTGTGGAGTCCAGATTCTTGGGCAATTTCTTAAGAGGTACAGGCATGGTGTGGGCTGCTACATGTCTGTGCTGAAACAACTGCACAGGCATCAAGTTGCGATTGCTGAGCAAGGGAACCAAGCAGGAGAGGGAATAATGTGGCCTGTGGCAGCATGTGGCAATGGCAACAGGGATCACACCCCATATCATATTTCCCATTTCTCTTGGCAAACAGAGGGATCCGGGCCTCTACCCCAGGGGCAGCCACAGGTGGAGCAGAACTTGGACAAAAAAACAGGTTCCATGAACTGAGGATATGCTTGCAGTGGTTCCTGCTTGGGCGGGGTGCTCCAGGACTCAGACTAGAATATGCGTGCAGTGGCATCACAGAGTCCCAACTTTTTTTTTTTTTGGTTGCAGTTTGCTTGGGGCTGGGTTCAAACCCACCACCCTTGGTACATGGGGCCGGTGCCCCACTCACTGAGCCACAGGTGTGTCCAGAGACCCAGATTTTGTTGACTCATACTGTGTTTCCCCGAAAATAAGATCTACCCAAAAAACAAGCCCTAGCAGGATTTCTATGCATTGTTAAATGTAAGTTCTACCCTGATAATAAGACCTAGTGATAGGCATGGCTATGCAGCATATCTGCATAGCCACACCATGCATTTCCACACGGAGAGATAAGAAAGACTAGAATACCTTTTATCTGCCACTTCTTTCTCTGAGCCATTTGCACTTGCGCAGGTGCGCATGTGGTAACCAGGGCCACAGACATCCTATTGCACACATGCGAATGACTGGGGAAAGGAATTCATGCATCATTAGCACCAGCCCCACCAACAAGGTTGGCTCCCCCAGTGAGGTTCTAGAAGAAGATGACTTAACTGTATTTGAATAAATGTAGATTGTTGTATTATACTATAAAAATAAGACATCCCCTGAAAATAAGACCTAGTGGGTCTTCTTGAGAAAAAATAAATATAAGCCAGTGTCTTATTTTCAGGGAAACATGCTAATACCCTAGCCCACGGAGAAGCATAGCTGGGACAGAGTTGCAAACACCCCTAGAATATGCGTAGTGGCAGTGGCACCAGCCTGGGCGGAGATGGGACAGAGACATAGCCTCTCTCAGCCATAATTTCACCCAGCACTTCACAGAGGTCAGGGGAGGCAGAGACACAAACGCTGTGAGAGAATATATGCAGACAGCGGTACCAGCCAAGGGAGGGGCTTGGACAGAGACATATCCTCTGTGCTATAATTTCACCTGGCCCACTGCAGAGTTCAAGAGGGACAGAGAAGCTGTGGTGGTAGCAGCCCAGGGTGGAGAAGCTGTTGAACACTAGAAGGAGCCATGGAGCCCAACTTCAGACCCACGATGTTCCTCTGGTGGCAGAATATTCCACAGAACAGTCATTAATCTCCCTTGTCTCAGGCAGACCCATATCTCTGTCACTTCTTCCTACTGAAGGGAGGTGGTCCACAACCCTGGGGGCTACCAGTGGTGGGGTGAGGCTATACCATAGGGTGGGGAAGGAGGTATCAATTCCTCTGGCCTGACTCTTGGCCTGGATGAACCTTCCCCTCCCCTTGGACACCAGAGAGAACCAAACTCCAACATCTTGGGTTTCTGGGTCCAAGCTGCCTGTAGAACCCTACTGTCAGGTTGCTGGTCACTGATTTAACTCTCACAGTTGAGCTATGTTTTGTACTACCTGGGACAATTGCTTTTGGAAACACTGACTTGGACAGTCCACCTGGGGAGCCTCCAAAGTTGAACCAAGGTTGTGTTGAACTGGAAGGGACTGACTCCTCCCACAATAGGTGCTGGGAGGGGTGAGGGATCTCAGTTTCTTGTACATCCCCCTAGCTGAGATTGTATCCTTATCTTGTGAATTAACAGGATGTGATAGTAGTTGGCTGACTACAAGTCAGAGCCAGTGAGCCATAACACAACAATTTAGTTCTCAGAGTCTCTAGTTGCAGGGCCGAAAGAGACCTTTGTAAAGTGGTAAGGAAAAGCCACAATCAGTAATCCCTGCTCTTTGGTAAAGGGCTAGTTAACTACATTACTGGAACCTCCAATTCAATCACACCCTTCCAGTTTTAATACCTAAATCATAGGCAGAAACCAGAGGAGGAACTCTGGCAACATGAATAATCAGAGCAAATCAACTCCCTCAAGGAATGATAAAATGGATACGTCAGAAGATGCCATTTGTAAACAAATGGCCAAAATCTCAGAAATAGTATTCAGAATATAGATGGAAAATAAGAAGAATAAATTGGAGGAAATGATGGATATTGAAGTCCAAAAAGTTGTACAAAAGTTGTCTCAAGAAGTAAATGAATTCAAAGACAAATTTACCAAGGCTATGGACATAATGAGAAAGCAAATAGCAGAGCATAGTTAAATGAAAAAATTATTAGAGGAGCTCTGAAATTCACTAGAATCCCTCAGTAGTAGAATAGAACAGGCAGAAGAAAGGATTTCTGAAATAGAAGACAAAGTTTTTGAATATGCCCAAATATTCAAAGAGGCAGACAAATGGAGAGCAAAAACTGATCTTTTCCTGAGAGAGTTGTGGGACCACTCCAAAAGATCAAATGTTCATCTTATACAAATTCCTGAAGAAGAGGATTGTCCTAAAAGCACAGATGCTTTATTCCAAGAGATTTTGGAGGAGAATTTCCCAAGCATTGCAAGGGATACTGAAATTCAGATAGCAGACACTTTCAGAACAGCAGCATGACTCAATCCAAATAAATCATCTCCTGGGCACAATGTAATTAATTTCACCAAAGTTAAAATGAAGATGAATATTCTGCAAGCAGTCAGATTTAAGAAAAGCATTACGTACAATGGGAGAAATATCAGAATGACTGCCAATTACTCAGCTAAAACTTTTCAAGCCAGAAGAAGTTGGTCTTCGACCTTCAATCTCCTGAAACAAAATAACTTCCAGCCCAGGATTCTATACCCAGCCAAACTAAGCTTCATCTATGATGGAGAAATCAAATATTTTAATGACATAAACATGTTGAAGAAATTTTCCATAACTAAACAAGCTCTCCAAGATATTCTCAGTCCCATCCTCCATAATGACCAGCAGAATGGTCCATAGCCAAAGTAAACTTGAACAAAACCTAACTTCCATAGTAGGCTAAGGACTAAAAATATACACTAGACATTTGAAAAACATGACACACAAAACACTATCATGCTGTTCAATTCTCTCAATTAATGTGAACTGCTTAAATTGTTCTTTAAAGAGGCATAGGTTGGCTGATTGGATACATAAACTCAGACCAGGTAACTGTTGCATACAAGAATCTCACCTTACCTTAAAGGATAAAAATAGACTCCAGGTGAAGGGGTGGACATATATAATTCAGGCCAACGGAAATCAGAATAAAGCAGGTGTTGCAATTTTATATGCAGATAAAATAGGCTTTAAAGCAGCAATGATTAGGAAAGATAAGGATGGTCACTTCATATTTGTCAAGGGAAACACAATGAAGAGATTTCAATTATTAACATTTATGCACCCAACCAGAATGCCCTTCAATTTATAAAGGAAACCCTAACAGACATGAAAAATTTGATATCTTCAAGCACCATAAATTGCAAATTTTAACACCCTTTGGCAGTGTTGGATAGATCCTCCAAGATTAAAGTAAATAAAGATATTTTGGACTTGATCCTGACCATAGAACAACTTGGCTTTACTGACATCTACAGAACATTTCATCTTAATAAAACTGAAAACATATTCTCATCAGCCCATGGAACATCCTTCAAAATTGATTACATCTTAGGTCACAAGTCTAACTTTAGCAAATTTAAAAGAATAGATACTATTCCTTGTATCTTCTCAGACCACCACAGATTTAAAGTTGAACTCAATAACAACAGGAATCTTCAAACTTATACAAAGTCTTAGATGCTAGATAACCTTATGCGGAATGATAGCTGTCATAGAAGATATTAAGAAAGAAATTACCAAAGTTTTGGAATCCTGGATGGGGGATACATGGGATACTGCAAAGACAGTCTTAAAATGGAAATTTATAACAGAAAGATGAAGTAAACAACTTAATGGGACATCTCAACCAACTGGAAAAGGAAGAACATTCCAACCCCAAAACTAGCAAAAGAAAATAAATAACCAAAATTAGAGAAGAACTAAATGAAATTGAAAACAAAAGAATTCTTCAAACAATCAATGAATCAAAAAGTTGGTTCTTTGAAAAGATCAATGAAATTGATAAATGTTTGGCTAACCTAACCAGAAGCAGAAGAGAAAAATCCTTAATATCATCAATCAGAAATGATAAAGGCAAAATAACAACAAACACCTCAGAAATTAAAAAATCCTTAATGAATACTGTAAAAAGCTCTATTCTTAGAAATATGAAAATCTGGAGGAAATAGACCAGTACCTGGAAGCACTCCAACTTCCTAAAATCAGCCAAAAAATAACTGGAAATGTCGAATAGACCTATATCAAGCACTGAAATAGCATCAACTATATGAAATCCCCCCCCCAAAAGCCCAGGACCAGATGGTTTTACTTCAGAATTCTACCAAACCTTTAAAGAGGAACGAGTGCCCATATTACATAATATTTTCCAAAACATAGAAAAAAAAGGATAACTCCCCAACATATGCGATGAAGCAAATATCACCCTAATCCCCAAACCAGGAAAAGACCCAACAAAAAAAGAAAACTATATACCAATTCCTTTAATGAATATAGATGAAAAAATTTTAATAAGATTCTAGCAAACAGAATCCAACAACACATCAAACAGATTATATACCATGACCAAGTTGGTTTTATCTCTGGGTCTCAAGGTTGGTTCAACATATCTAAATCTGTAAATATAATACGCCACATAAACAAAACAAAAAACAAAGACCATATGATTCTCTCATTGATGAAGAAAAAAGCTTTTGATAATAACTAGCATCCTTTCATGATCAGAACACTTAAGAAAATAAGTATAGAAGGGCCATTTCTTTTTCTTTTCTTTTTTCTCTCTCTCTCTCTCACTCTTTTTTTTTTTTTTTTTTTTGCTGTTTTTGGCCAGGGCTGGGTTTGAACCCACCAACTCTGGCATATGGGGCCAGCGCCCTATTCCTTTGAGCTCACCCAGAAGGGACATTTCTTAAAATGATAGAGGCCATCTATAGCAAACTCACAACCAATATCATATAAAGCCATGAAGGGTATCCAAATAGGGTCGGAGGAGATCAAACTCACTCTTTGTGGATGATATGATTTTATACCTGGAAAACCCCAGGTACTCAACTACCAAACTCTTAGAAGTGGTCAAGGAATACAGCAGTGTCTCAGGATACAAAATCAATACTCACAAATCAGTAGCTTTTGCATTTACCAATAACAGTCAAGCTGAAAAATGAATCAAGGACTCTATTCCTTTTACAGTAGTGCTAAAGAAGATGAAATATTTGGCAATTTACCTAACCAAGGACATGAAAGAGCTCTATAAAGACAATTATAAAACTCTGAGAAAAGAAATAGCTGAAGATGTTAACAAATGGAAAAACATACCATGCTCTTGGCTGGGAAGAATCAGCATTGTTAAAATGTCCTTACTACCAAAAGCAATATACAAATTTAATGCAATCCCTATTAAAGCACCACTGTCATACTTTAAAGACTTGGAAAAATAAATAGTATTTAATTTTATATGGAATCAGAAAAAACCTCGATTAGCCAAGACATTACTCAGAAATAAAAACAAATCAGGAGGAATCACACTACCAGACTTCAGACAATACTATAACTCAATAGTGATCAAAACAGCATGATACTGGCACAAAAACAGAAAAGTAGATGTATGGAACAGAATAGAGATCCAAGAGATGTACCCAGCTACTTATTTTCATTCTATCTTTGATAAGCCTATCAAAAACATTCAGTGGGGTAAAGACTCCCTACTTAACAAATGGTGCTGGCAACTTATAGAAGACTGAAACTGGACCCACACCTTTCACCATTAACAAAAATTGATTCTCACTGGATAAAAGATTTATACTTAAGACATGAAACTATAAAAACACTAAAAGAGAGTGTAGGGAAAACACTTGGAGAAATCAGCCTGGGAGAATATTTTATGAGGAGGACCCCCCCCCCCGACAAATGAAGCAACACCAGTTGGGGAACCTCATCCAACTAAAAAGCTACTGCGCAGCCAAGAACACAGTAAGTAAAGCAAGCAGATAACCCTCAGAATGGGAGAAGATATTTGCAGGTTATGTCTCTGACAAAGGCTTTATAACCAGAATCCGCAGAGAACTCAGAAGTCAAATGTATTAGCAAGAAAAGAACAAGTGATCCTAGCTCATTGTGGGCAAGGGATTTGAATAGAAACTTCTCTGAAGAAGACAGGTGCATGGCCTATAGACACATGAAAAAATGCTCATCAACCTTATTCATCAGAGAAATGCAAATCAAAACCACTTTGAGATATCATCTAACTACAGAAAGAGTAGCCCACATAACAAAATCCCACATAACAAAATAAGTTTGGATATCACTTAGGGATCTAAAGTGGGATTGATCTCAGGGATTGATCTTGTCATTCGATCCTGCAATTCCTCTACCAGGTATATATCCAGAAGACCAAAACTATAGATGTTGGCATGGATATGGAGAAAAGGGAACACTTTTGCACTGTTGGTGGGAATGCAAACTAATACGTTCCTTTTGGAAAGAACTTTGGAGATCACTTAGGGATCTAAAAACAGACCTACTGTTTGATCCTGCAATTCCTCTACTAGGTATATATCCAGAAGACCAAAAATCACTTTATAAAAAAGATATTTGCACAAGAATGCTTATTGCAGTGCAATTCATAATTGTTAAGTAATGGAAGAAGCCCAAGTGCCCATTGACCCATGAATGGATTAATAAATTGTGGTATATGTACACCATGGAATATTATGGAGCTTTAAAAAGATGGAGACATTATCTCCTTTATATTTACATGGATGGAACTGGAATATATTCTTCTTAATAAGTATCTGAAGAATGGAAGAAAAAATATTCAATGTACTCAGCTCTACTATGAAACCAATATATAATCACCCACACTTCCATACGAAAGCTATAACCCAACTACCTTGTGCCATTCTTAATAAAAGATATTAGTTATTCTTATTAAGAACAGCATATTGCAAGGGTACAAG
>CAUYQV010063625.1:0-12047 GCA_963574575.1 Galagoides demidoff
TGATACAATGATTAACCAAATGATATGAAAGTTATGTTAACCAGCTTGATGAAGATGTTTCAAATTGTATATGAAACAGCACAATGTACCCCATGTTGGCATCAATGTACACAGAAATCAATTAATAAAAAAAAAAAAAGGTTGGGCACCTCTATTTACCACAATCATTAAAAGGACAAAAGGAACTGACTTTTTGAGCAAACATGAGCTATTTGTAGGGACTCCCAAAAATAGTCTATTAGTAAAATTTGAAATATTAGGGTTAAGAGTTTATTTGAAATACCATCCATCAGAGCCAAAGAGATAATTCTTACACGACGGCCTAGGGAAATACTGAATATACTGAGCCAACTCCATGTGACAAATGTGTACACCCCCCAACTTCAATAAAGAATGACTTATTCTTAGGGTGACCATTTTCTTTATCACATGAACTAGGATATTTTTGAGGATATAATAGGGGTACTCTAGCCAGCCATAAAGACATTAAGACCCTTATCCCAGAGGGTCAGTCCTATCCCAAGTCTGACAGGAAAAAATGCTGCACAGAAGGGCCAAGAATAATTTAAACAGACAGGTCTTGCTGAGCCTCCCTACTCTGTCTATCAGTGCTATATCACACTCTACGTGTCCAATTACATTTCTACACAGCTATCTGTATTTCATGGAACTTAAGCATATAAATCATTTTCTCTGCATCTTTGGATCTTCTTTCTAAAGACTCCTGTGTCAGGCCAGGCACGGTGGCTCACACCTGTAATCCTAGCTCTATGGGAGGCTGAGGTGGGTAGATTGCCTGCGCTCACAGGTTCAAGACCAGCCTGAGCCAGAGCGAGACCCCATCTAAAAATAGCCAGGCATTGTGGTGGGTGCCTGTAGTCCCAGCTATTTGGTAAGCTGAGGCAAGAAAATTGCTTAAGCCCAAGAATTTGAGGTTGCTGTGAACTGTGAGGCTAAGACACTCTACTGAGGGGACGAAGTGAGACTCTGTCTCAAAAAAATTTTTTAAAAAAAGATTCCTGTGTTATGCAAAGCTAAGATCAAAGAAATTGTTCATGCTTTTTTCTTGTTAACTTGTCTTTTGTTAAGAAGAGAAAAAGGATCATCCCCCTTCATCTCCTATATTCCCAAGTGGAGAGGACGTGGGTTACAGTCACAAGGGCCCCTAAACAGACACATCAGACTGTTTTTATTTATTTATCAGAATAAATAAATAAATAATGTAGCCAGGCTCAGTGGCTCATGCCTGCAATTCTGGCATTCTGTGATGCCGAGGTGGGTAGATTGCCTGAGCTCAGAAGTTCAAGATCAGCATGAGCAAAAAGTGAGACCCATCTGTACCAAAACTAGAAAAACTAGCCAGGTATGGTGGTGGGCATCTGTAGTCCCAGCTAATTGGGAGGCTGGGGCAAGAGGATCTCTTGAGCCCAAAAACTTGATGTTGCTGTGAGCCATGATGCCACAGCAATCTACCCTGGATAATAGAGTTAAATTATCTCTTAATAAATCAATAAATAGTTAGCCTTCATAGTCCAGTGGTTAGCACCCTGACTCTGCACATCAGGGGCAGTGGATTCTAGCCCTGCCCCAGCCTAATAAGCAAGACAACAAAAAAATTAAATAAATGTAACTATAATTTGTGGTGTATTTATTTCTATAGTATAACTTGATAGGATATGTGTATATGTGATTTGAAAAGCCTCTCTAGATTATTTATTCATGTTTAATATTATTCAACATTTAATTTTTTTTGTTTAAACTAAGCATGTCACATATTATGTGTTCAATAGTTATTAAATGTTTTCTTTTATCTGTGTTTGTCATACTATTAGATTCACTATCAATAATCTGCACTGAATAGTTTTGGTGCACTCTTACAGTTTGGGGTTTTTTGTTTTGTTTTCTGATAACAGAAAGAACATATCATGCACACTGGAGGGAAACTGAAAGTATAAGTGAGTATTCAAAAAAATCACATATCATTCCTCAAATGGGAGATTATCAACATTTTAATTTATTTCCAACAATTTCCTAAAATGATTTTAGTTATTTAATCATACTGTACAGCATTAAAAATCATTTTTCATATGTGTATTTCTTACACTATAAAACATTCTACAAGAATGTTTTGATGGATATACAGAATTTCAATATATCAAAGTCATAATAGACGGAGCCCTTTCCCAATTGTAAGACCCTTAGATTGTTTGCAATTGTTATTACAATTAATGCTGTTATGAGCACCTTGGCATTGAATCTCATAACCACATTTCTAATTATACTCCTGTATTGGAGTCCTGGAAGGTGAATTACAAAATCAAAGAGTACAAAGAATTGTAAGACTTTTCATCTGCATTGCTGAGTTATTTTACATATAAACTTTACCAACTTAGACACCCACGAGCATTTGCTTCCCTGCACACTCACAGGCATTGCACCTGATCATTATTTTAATTCTCTCCAGTTGGCAAAGCAAAACGAAGCTCATTGCTGAAATTTCCATTTCTAATAAGCTTGAACATTTCCTTGAGCTCTTTAGCCATTTCTCCCATCAGACGCTTCATGCTGCCACAATCTTGGTTCACAGATAGCTTTAATCAAAGTTCCCACCAGCTCACTAATGAAATTTCAGCTCATCTGAAAGTTAGAAGCTGTTTATACTAGATACGGGTTAGATGAAACTAGAGTTAACTCAGTACCAACACTGCTATCAGCATTTCCAACAGAATTTTCTACAAAATTGGAAATATTGTATATCTTTTTTTTTTTTTTTTGAGACAGAGCTTCACTATGTCACCCTCAGTAGACTACTGTGGCGGCACAGCTCACAGCAACTACTAACTCTTGGGTTTAAGTGATTCTCTAGCCATAGCCTCCCAAGTAGCTGAGACTATAGTCACCCATCACCACGCCTGGCTATTTTATTTTTGTTGTTGTTGTTGTTGCAGTTGTTGTTGTTGCAGATGTCATTGTTGTTTAGCAGACCTGGGCTGAGTTTGAACCTGCCTGCCCTGGTATATGTAGCTGGCAACCGAACCACTGAGCTATGAGCGCTGAGCCCAGAATTATATATCTATACCATCCTAAAATGTGGCCCCTGTCACTGGGGAATTGAATCTTTAAACTTTATCCCATTTTAATTAATATAAATTTTATTCTTAATAGCCACATGTGGCTAGTGGTTACCATATTTGATACCACAGCCCCAAGCAACTTACCCATCTTATGAAATAGGCCAGCCTGGTCTTCACCCCCAACCCACTAAATCCATAAGCAAGAGGGGAAAATACACCCAAAGGGCAAAATACAGACTGCAAGGCCATCTCAGTGCATGGATAGTATATACTCCACAAGTGTTTGATGTGGCCGTGTCAATCTGGCAAATTTATCCAAAACAGTAATTAACACTTTGAGTGCTTGCCATGTGCTAGGCTTTGTCCCACACTTTTCTCTTATTCGTACACAAACTTCACAATAAGCCTATGACAGACTTACTGTCATTTTCTCCATATTGTAGATTTTGAAAACAAAGATGTAACTTGCCTAGGGACACACAGCTATAAGTAGCCAGTCTGGCTCTGAAACATGCTTTTAACCATTTTCTTCTATTACCTACCTCTTGGTATATAATCACTATGGGTACATTAATGTCATTGTACTTGATGAAATCGAATGTACTATTGCTTGAAATGTCTGTAATAAGGGGCAAATCTTTCATTGCACAGCGTAGAGTTAACAGGCTTATCATCACATGCCTGGCTAAAAATAAGAAGTGTTTATGAATGAAAAATCTCACTACAAGAAGGGCAGTTGGGACTAACTATAAGTGATTCCCTGCAGTAGTTGTCTTCACAGAAAATAAACCTAAAAGATTGTTTACACTTTTTACAAAGAATGGCCTTGTTAAGCTTGTTTAGCTTCTACTGGGTGAGGCTCATAGAAACAGTGCTTTGTGGCATCTTTCCTGCTCAGGCAGTTTGGGGTTTTGCACAACCTGATTTATGAAGATTGTATTTGATGAACAATTCAGAGCTTTGTCCCCAGGGGGTTGTCTGTGATGTGAAACATGTGTTTAGTGATTAGAAAAATACATTGACTATTATTCTATAGTTTTCCAAAGCAAAAACGTAATCTACGCTAAAGTATCTCAAGATGAAGCCGATTACAGGGAAAGTCAAAGTTCTCAAATAGGGGGCAGCACCTGTGGCCCAAAGGAGTAGGGCGCTGACCCCATATGCCGGAGGTGGCAGGTTCAAACCCAGCCCCGGCCAAAAACTACAAAAAGTTCTCAAATAGGCATCAGATTTCTTTGGAGTAAATAAACAATTCTGAAGAGATAACTAGTTTTCTGTACTATATAAGTCAAAATTGGCTCTGCAAACATTTTTAAAATTCAAAAGATTTACGAAAGGAAAAATAAGAATTAAATGTCAGGAGAAATTAATTCACAGAATTGATCTGCAAACAGTTGGTTTCACTGTAATCACATATTGATATACAGTATCAGGGTTGCCTGTGGTGTATGTTCTACAGTGGACAGCGTTCGGCAAAACTTCAAAATAGTCCATGCTGTGATGATGTTCTCCAAAGAACATCCAGTGGGAATGCAAATGATCCTTGGCCTCAATTTAGAATGCTGTTTTGACAATTAATTAAATCCTATTATTCTCTTTCTTTGACATGGAAAATTTATAATTGACAAGTCACTTGGCACTGGAAGCATCATTATTAGAATGAATAACAAAGAACTTTTCAGGCAGTCATATTCAAGATGAAGCATTACTACATCTACTTTGCAGGTAGTTAATGTGAAAAATACATGATTCAATGTCAGAGAGGAAAAAAAACAAAATCTCAATCCTGCCCCCTACTAGGAGTGTAACACTAGATAATGTAATTAACTTCTTTGAACCTTGCTTTCTTCATTTGTTATGAAGGTAAATTATTTGCCAGACAGCCTAAGAGAACAAAAATAGGAATGGGAGAGTTCCAGAAATGTGTCACAAAGACAGGCAGAGGATGAGTTCTTAAGCTGGCAAAAAGACTAAATGGTATCAGTTCATCATTAAGAATAGGGGTGAATTCAAATCTGAAAGTGGGGTGGCGCCTGTGGCTCAGTGAGTAGGGCGCTGGCCCCATATACCAAGGGTGGCGGGTTCAAACCCGGCCCCGGCCAAACTGCAACCAAAAAATAGCCAGGTGTTGTGGTGGGCGCCTGTAGTCCCAGCTACTCAGGAGGCTGAGGCAAAAGAATCACCTAAGCCCAGGAGTGGGAGGTTGCTGTGAGCTGTGTGATGCCACGGCACTATACCAAGGGCGATAAAGTGAGACTCTTTGTCTCTACAAAAAAAAAAAAACTGAAAGTGGGTTAACTACCTTGCAAGAACAAAACAAAAGCAACACCAAGGATAAGAAGTCCTGTCAGATGCGCATCAAGGTTACAAATAGAAGAAAGATAATGCATCCGTCAGTATTCCAAACAATTGTCGGACTGTCTGGGGCCCTAGTCCACATCCAGGATTTTTTAAAAGGTGTAAGAACCATTTCTGACAATCTTGTGCTCAGTTTTTACAAGTAAAATAACAATGAAAAATACCAACCCTGCCTAGCAGGGTTATTTGGAGGAACAAGAGAAATAATGCAAATAAAATCATTGTTATGTAAATTAACCTGCTGTAGCATTAAGTGCTATTATGATGTGCTCATTGCTCTAATCAAGTATATTTAGGAGAAAGGCTTTACTAACAACACAATCCTAAAAAACATAAAGGTAAGTATTACAACTTAGTGGTTTTTCTTAGTAAAGTTATGTCTTTGCCACGTATGTTAGGATCAAGACCAGAAGCCGTAGCACCTACGCTTACATTGTTTAAGATTTTTACATATTCTGTTTTCACTGATGAATATCTACTTTGATTTGTGTATAATATGTAGCAACTAAACTTCTCCTACACTAGGTGGAGGATCAGCAATCTGTATGACAGAGTTGGTCCCAAGGAATAATAATTTGTAGTGACCTTAGGCTGTTCACTACTTCTGGATGCCTCAGCACCACTTGTGAAAGGGCAGTGTGGTCCAGTGCTGGGACTGATAAGAACAGGCGCTGGAATTTTACAGACATGGGTTAAACTCTAGCTCTGCCCCTTGTGACTTGAGTAAACTTTTTCACACTTTCTAAGTTTTAGTTTCTTCTTCCTATCTAAAATGGAGAAAATAACACACGCAAAATTTCAAAGAGTATCTGTAATATAAGAAGGAGGATATAGAGGGTGTCTCCTGGTCAGTCCTCACTAGCTGTCCCCTTTGGCATTCACAGGTGGCTTTGACCTCAGTGATTCTACCATAGTGGAGTCCTGACCTTCAGCCCAGAAAGGAAAAGTCACAGGGGCCCCAGAGTAGACTGGACTTAGCAATTCTGAATCGAGCTGGCAAAACTCGATAGAGATAAGCTTACATTGTTATTATACGTTAGAAGTTTTCTCCTCTATTTTTTTCCAGTTTTATTGAGCTATTATTAACAAATAAAAATTATACATATTGATGGTCTATAAAGCGATGTTTTTGTGAACTCATACATTATAAAATTACCACAATCAAGCTAATTAGCATATCCATCTCCTCACGTTGTGTGTGTGTGTGTGCGCGTGCACAATGAGAACATTAAGATTTACTCTCTTTGCAAATTTCCAGCCTGCAACACGAAATTGTGAGCTCTAGTCAGGGTGCAGTGCATTAGCACCGATGACGCCTGTCTGCCCGTGAACCTGCCAGCTGCATCCTCACCCTGGAGTGAGCTACATGCAAAGCCAGCAAAACAGGAAGGCTGGCTTTCATTTATTTATTGAGTAGTTTATGTGGAGGTAGGTCATATGAAGCAGGTACTCTAGCCAGCTCTTGACCACGCCACCAAAGAGGGCACCAGAAACAATGAGGGGAGAGATATAAGACTGCCTTGCCTGCAAGACTTAATTGTAAAATAAATGGACGTTACTATACCTTTCTTCTGGTGTCACGTTGATCTGAAAGGGAGGCTCATGAGAATGGAATCTCAGAGATAGAAAGGGCAGGTATATGTTGAAAATGCTCATCAGAGTGGCTGGAGTCTATGTCAACAGGGCAAATAGCTATATGGCTATGTGGGGAAAGATACAGTTATGCTATACACCCAACTCAAAAGGCCGGTTCTCCTTGTTCTAATTTTTGCTCAGCCAGAGCCTTCCTGTTCACGATAGGCTGTCTATGCCTGTATCCCCGTTCTACCACCAAAGAAATTAAAGTCAGACCCTCCCTACAGTCTCATTATGTCCTCGTTACGATGTTGGTTGCCATGAAAACTGCCCGCATTGCTTGGCAGCGCCTGCTGTTCGTCGGCCACTCCAGAAGAGCCTCTGAAATGCTGACAGCCTCTTTAAATATTTCCACTAATTACCGGAGTAGGAAGATGGAGAATATTCTTAAAGGAGTTGCATTTTGCAGGAGCAGCAAGCGAATTCAGGCATAGGTACAGGCCTGGTGTTTTTGTGAGACTTTGTTCTTTTCTCCTCCAACTTTGACTCAATCTGTACCAACACAAAGTTATATAAGCAAAACACCTGTATCCCTAACATTCTGAAGTTGAAAAAAAAAAAAGAAACTTTTTTAAAAAAGAGAAAGAAGAGTGAGACGTGGAAATGACTGAGCACTAAGGGAAAGGCACTTTTAAAATTTCAAAGTCACAGGTAAAAAACACATCATTTTCCTCTGGAAATGTTGTCCAAACTTGCAGCTAATGATGGGCCTCTCTTACCATTTCCGCCTACTTCCACAGCTGCTTAAACCCTTTTGCCGCCTGCGCCGACACCCAAACCATGCCTTTTCACTCCTTTAGCCTTCTAAATGGGAACATCTTTCTTTAGTCTTTGGGGTATTAAATCATTAGTTAATTAAGAACCCAATGGCTGGTGTGTGGGCCAGAAACTCTGTGAACAGAAGACAACTGATGTATCAACAGCTGGGTAAGCCTCCAAAAAATAAATAAATAAATAAGATATTTGAAAGTGGCTGGGAGAGTTTGCAACAGAGTAAGCTTCAGCCTCCTATTAACAATATTTAAGGTACAAATGCCTCTGGCAGTGGGCAGAATATACCAGGCCAGAGTAGAGGGAACAGGCTAATTAGGACCAAATCTCCGCAGTTTAAATGGATCACTCTGGTGATGTGTGGCAAACAGTTGACCTTAGCAGAATAGCAGAAAGGAAGCCACCTCACACCTGTAGCAAAATCTGTCTTCATGCAGGGTCATTGGAAAATACTAAGATGCCTGATGAGACGTTATTATATTTTAAGTCATTGTAAATCTTTTGTTCTGAAACATATCATCTTTTTAACTTAATAATGCCTTCTGTTTGTTACTAGTATTACAAAGATAATGTCAGCCAGTTCAATTTTCCAAAGTGCCAACAGAGGACATTTCTCTTTTTTTTTCTGAGATAGTCTCACCATTGTCTTCCTCAGTCGAGTGCTGTTGTATCACAGCTCACAGCAACCTCAATGTCTTGGGCTCAAGCGATTCTCTTGCCTCCGCCTCCCAAGTAGCTGGAACTTCAGGTGCCCGCCACAACACCCGGCTATTTCTTATTACAGTTGTCATTGCTGTTTAGCTGACCCAGGCCAGGTTCAAATCCTCTAGCCTCAGTGTATGTGGCCAGTGCCCTAACCACTGAGCTGTGGGTGCCGAGCCAGAGCACATTTCAGAAGCACTTACTGAAAATTATCTGGGTTTCTGGACTCTGTTTTGATTAAAACAACACAGTCTTAGTAAACACTTAGCTTCTCTAAATCTGAAGTTCCTCTGGTTAGAATTAGGGAACTGTAACAGGAGAATCCAACTCTAGAATTTTATAACATTTTTTTCTTCTGGTGACTTTATTGTACTGATGAAATAAAGGGGTGTTATGGTGGGTGGGAAGAATGGGAAAGAGATATTTCTTTTAAATCCCAAGAATAAAGTCGGTGGTGCCAGTTCCAAAACTAACTTACTCATTTAAATAACATTCACTTATGTTGATCCAGGTCATGTTTTATGGATCTCGGAATATCACAACAGAAGGTCCAGGCAGGTCCAGGTTGAAATTGATAATATTTTTCCTTCAAAGTCCTCCAATAAGAATTGGGCTATACTGTTCTCAAGTAACAATTGCCATGACCTAGGAATGAGGGAATAGACTAAGGAATTCACCAGATAAGTGACAAAGTAAATATTTTTTACCTCTAAGAACTAGTCCTGGATTCATGATGACCACAGTCGCCCTGATGAACAGAAGTATCTCTACCAAGTCTCCTGAGATGATCCTAATCAAGGTGCATTTTGACAAGTGTAAAATTTGCATTCACAAAGCTCACTGCGCAAGAAATTGGGTTTGGTGAAGAGAGAAAGAGATAGCAAAAACATTCGAATTTTGGCCTCCAGACCCTTGCCATTTATAGTATCCTCCAACTTTACTGCATTGTTTTGGGGGCTTTCTTTGTTGCAAAAAGAACTTTCAGCTACATTGTGTCATTTTATCCTCACAATAATTCTGTGAGGTACTAATTTTTAAAGGAGGAAATGAAAATGGCTGTGTAAGTGACAAGGAAAGCCACCCATAGTACAGGCAATACCACCCTCTCTGTCACATTGATTCTAACTATGAGAGGTTTTAGGATGTTTTAGAGAAGTGAGTGAGTAGCTTTCAGTTTTCTTTTAGCAGGTAAAATTACAAATGCATTAGTCAAGTTCACTGTGGAAGGCCTGGAATCCTGTCTGTTGGATCTTTCTTCTAATCTCAAGCATATTCTCCCCTCCTGGGCGACTCTTGAGCCTATCTGAATCCAAATTCTTTTTTTTCTTTTTTAAGATGATTTTGTTTATTCCATTTTTTAAATTTCAAAATATTAAGGTGGTACAAATATTTGTGTTATATGGATAGCTCTTATAATGCCTAAGTCAGAGCTCTTAGTGTGCCTATCACCCAAATAGTGTTCATTAAACCTGTTAGGCAAGTTTTTGCCCATCCCGGACTCCCCACTTCCCCCTTCTTGATTTCCAATGATTTTAACTTCTCTCTGTTCCACGTATGCACATCAATTGGTTCTAAATCATTAAAGAGTATATGTGGTGTTCATTTTTTCACTCTGAGACACTTCACTTAGGATAATGGACTTTAGTTCCATCCAAATTGTTTCAAAAGACATTAATTCATTCCATCTTATGGCTGAGTAGTATTTCACACATTGCATTTTATGGCTGAGTAGCACATACGCACATACCACATTGTGTTAACTCATGAATTGATGAGCACTTAGTTTGATGTCACATCTTTACAATTGTGAATTGTGCTGCAATAAACACTCAAGAACTGGTGTCCTTTTGATAAAATGATTTCTCCTTTGAGTAGATACCCAATAGTGGGGGTGCTGGATTGAATGGGACTTATCATTATTTATCTTTCTAAGGAATCTCTCCATACTGTTTACCACAGACTTTGTATTAATTTTCAGTCCCACCAATAGTGTATAAGACCCAGGGATCCTCAAACTTTTTAAACAGGGGCCAGTTCACTGTCCCTTAGACCGTTGGAGGGCCAGACTGTGGGCCCGGGATGAATCGGTTGCTAAGCAGGACAGGCAGCAACCACCTGGCGGGCTGGATAAATGTCCTAGGTGGGCTGCATGTGGCCCGCCATTGATAGTTTGAGGACACCTGGTATAAGCATTCCTTTTTCTATCCATGAAGAAGGAAAGGTATAAGCATTCCTTTTTGTATCCATGCCAGTATCTACTGTTTTTTTCTTTTTTAATAATACCAATTCAAACAGGCACAAGGTAATAGCTCATTGTGGTTTTCAATTGCGTTTCCCTGGTAGTAAGTGATGTCGAGCATTTTTGAATATCTTTTCAGCTATTTATCTTCTCTTGAAAAACTTCTATTGATGCCTTTTGCCAACTTTTTAATGAGGTTGTTTGGGGGCTTTTTTCTTGCTGATTTCTTTGAGTTATTTATAGATTCTGGATATTAGCCTTTAACAGATGGATAGTTTGCTAATATTGTCTCATATTCTGTAGATTGTCCGTTTTCTCTGTTGATTATTTCATCTCCTGTGCAGAAGCTTTTTAATTTAGCCATCTTACTTTATTCACATTTGTTGTTGCTGTAATTTCCTTTAAGATCTTAGTCATAAATTCTTTGCCTAGGCCAACATCTAGAAGAGTTTTTCTTACTTTTTTTTCTAGAATCCTTATGATTCCATACCTTACATTTAAGTCTGTTATCCATCGTGTATTAATTTGTAATTAATTGTTTTTTGTTTGTTCGTTTTGTTTCCATTTTGTTTTATTCCTCTCTGAGTCTTGTTATTTCTTTTCTTCTGTTGGTTTTGGGTTTACTTTGCTATTCCTTTTCTATCTCAAGGAGGTAAGACTTAAGAATGTTAATTTGTGATCTTCCTTTTTGATGTAGGCATTTAATGCTATGAATTTTCCCTTTAGGGATGCTTTTGCTGAATCCCACACATTTTGGTAGCTTTTGTCTCTTTGTCATTCAGTAATTGAAATCTTTTGATTTCCATCTTAATTTTGTCATTGACCCAAGGATCATTTAGAAGCAAGTTGTTTAATTTCTATGACTTTGAGTAGATTTGTGTGTTTCTCTTGGATTTGATTTCTAGTTTTATTCCACTGTGGTCTGAGAAGATATATAATATAATTTTTGATTTATTTGAATTTGTTGAGGCATTACTGGTGACCTAAGATATGGCCATTTATAGACAACCCATGTGCTTGATGAGAAGAATGTATACCGGCTCGGCGCCTGTGGCTCAATCGGCTAAGGTGCCAGCCACATACACTTAAGGTGGCGGGTTCAAATCCCCAGCCCAGGCCCACCAAACAACAATGATGGCTGTAACCAAAAGATGTCTGGGCCTTGTGGGGGGCGCCTGTGGTCCCAGCTACTTGGGAGGCAGAGACAGGAGACTTGCTTGAGCCCAGGAGTTGGAGGTTGCTATGAGCTGTGATGCCATGGCACTCTA
>CAUYQV010063626.1:0-10523 GCA_963574575.1 Galagoides demidoff
GGCGGGCGCCTGTGGTCCCAGCTGCTTGGGAGGTGGAGGCAGGAGACTCGCTTGAGCCCAGGAGTTGGAGGTTGCTATGAGCTGTGATGCCATGGCACTCTACCCAGGGGGATAGCTTGAGGCTCCGTCTCAAAAAAAAAAAATAAGTTATTTTTCTTTAGACTAACAGTATATAATCAAAGTAGTGTGTTCATAAGGTATTTAGATTAGTGCTTTTTTTCTTCTGTGTAATTACATGTTTAATTTGAAATAGAATTGGATTCCCTTTATTGTTTGTACTCAATTTTCATTTTTCTCTCGTTCTTACAGATTTTTTTAATCTTTAAATTTATGTTATTTTCTTATTTGTTATTATTATTACTATTTATTTTTTTTTAGAGACAGAGTCTCATTCTGTTGCCCTTGGTAGAGCACTGTGGCATCACACCTCATAGCAACCTCCAGCTCTTGGGCTTAGGCGATTCTCTTACCTCAGCCTCCAGAGTAGCTGGGACCACAAGCGCCCGCCGCAATGCTGGATTATTTTTTGTTGCAGTTGCCACTGCTGTTTTAGCTGGCTGGGCTGGGTTCCAACCCGCCACTCTCAGTATATGGGGCCGGAGCCCTACTCACCGAGCCACAGACGCTGCCCTTTGAATTTATCTTTTAATTGTGGTTAAATATACGTAAAGTTTACCTTTTTAAAGGGTACAGTTCAGTGGCATTAGGTACATTCACATTTTTGTGCAACCATCACAATCGTCCATCTCCAGGACTGTTTTTATCTTGTAAAACTAGATAACGTGATTTTACATTTTGATTATTTAAAATATTGACTTTATTCCAAAAGTAAAAACTATACAAAATGGTGTACTTAGAAAAGTGTCATTCTCTCCCCTAACTGTTCCACTTCATTTCCTCTAAAAGAAGGCATTTGCTGGCTATAACCTGCAATTTAAGTTCTTGGTGCTTTAAAGAAGTCAAAGAATTTAACTCAAAAAATGCAAAAACAAAAACTTCAAAATATAATTTGATGTCATTTTCCCTCAAGTGCTCCTCACACAGTTTTTAGGACACAAAAGGCACTAAACAATCTCTTGTTCATGTTTACTTTTAAAAATCTCCTTCAGTGATATTAGATATATTTTTGTTTTTCTATTTTTACTTTTTTTTTTTCATTTTGATTTGAAGTACTTTGGAAGTAGGATGAGGGATGAATACAGCCCTTCTCACTCAACTGGTCCAATTTTTCTAGAATATTACAAGAAAGAGGTGGATTTCAAGGAGTTCTGAGTCTTTGGGGAAAAGACTCAGTTCTACCACCTCAAGCCATTTTGGACTCTGAAAAATCCGCACCATTTTGTATCTGCGCATGCGTATTTGATAAGCGCGAGATCTTTGTGTCTAAAGGGGTGTCGCATCACTAGTGGACCAATGAAAAACCTCCAGATTATCCCTTTTTTATTGGCTAACGGGGACCAGTTAGAAATGACCTGTCTTTTAGCAGGCGTCTAGCTGCAGGGTACGATGACGTAAAATGATGGGTTGCCCACAAGGACTGAGCTGGACCAATGAGGAAAGGCAAGGGGCTGGTTTGCCTGTTCTCACGCCCAGCCCTCAGATCCAGGCGGAGGAAAGTTTCGCCTGTAGGAGGGAGAGGAGTGAACATGGCAGCGCGTTGGTGGCTTTGGTGTGTCTCCACGACTATGGCGGCGGCCCTGCTGCTCCTTTGCGAGGTTCCCTCGGCCATTGCCCAAAGAAAGAAGGAGGTGAGGATGCGGTTTCCAGCAACACGGGCTGTTCCCAATGAGTGGAACTTGAGAGGGTCTGTTTGCTCGTTCTTGCCCTCTTTCCCCCCATCTAGTTCTGTGCATTTGCTGGCTTCAGTTCCACTGTTTTCGGCGTTGTGGTATTCGTGAGAAAAGGAACTGCAACTCCTTGACTTCTGGGGATGTACAGTCTGAGAGTGGAATGGGTTAGGCAACAACCTGACTTCTTTAGACCTGTGGAGGTACACAGCTATGAGTTTTGACACTTCTTTGAGAATGGGCCCCCTTACCGGAGGTGGCGGGTTCAAATCCGACCCCACCAAAAAAAAAAAAAAGAGAGAATGGGCCCCTTTGGGTGATTGGGATGGGAAGGTCGACTTCAGGTTCAGAAGGTCGAATAAATACCCGAGAGTTTTTTTACTATCGGCAGATGTAACTCTCTGAATGATGTGTAAGAGCTATCTATTTTGTAATATTTTAACGTCTGGAGTATGAGAATTATATCAAAGAGTGAAATTATGGCTGGTTTATTACCCTGTCTAAATAATTGTTTCAAATCAACTTAACAAAATGAAAGCTCTTAACCATTTTCAGTCATCAAATAAATATCAAGCGTGCTAGGCAAACGGACAAAACTAAGCTCTCTGTATGGAATTTATGGGCTTTAGGAAGTGGAGGAGACATAGTATTCTTACTCACCATTAAGCAAACCGGGAAGAGGAATTTTAACATTGTGTTTTGAAACATTTGTGATTTAGAGCCATATAGACTCGGGTTTTCACTCTGTCCGTCAGGCTAAACTGTAGTGGCTCCATCAAAGCTTACTGCAACCTCAAACTCCTGGGTAGAGCCATATACTCTTAAGAGTTTTAAAAGATTATTAGCAGATATTTGTGCCTTTCAATTTTATAGACGCGAAAAATGGAGTCCTAAATTTACACAGTTAACTGTTGGAAAGCAGGGACTAAAGCCCTCGGTCAATCATTCTAATGCTATTTCCTGTACATTCTGTGCTTGCTCTAGGACACAAAACCTGTACACACACATCTAAAATACCAGTTAAATATTTTGGATGCTTGTCAACTTGAGCAGAGTTAAGCTATCTTTATGTTTCTGAATATTTGAACTATGCCATAAGAAAAAAAATAAGCTAGCAAATTAAAGCAGTGAGTTATTTGTTAGATTGGCAAGAAATAAGATAAGAAAAAAATACCATTATCAAACGTATGGTAAAGTAACAGGCTCATATATTGGAACTAAATAGAGATGTACTTTCTAGGTAGAGTCCAAAGATTTTGTTAGAAGGGAAAACAGATACAAAGCAATACATAATTTTACATCCTAGAAGCCTTTTATGTTAAAAACAACAAACTCTATATGTAAGCATGTGTATATGTATAGAGAAATCTCTGTAAGGATGCATGAAAATCCATAATAATGGCTACTTAGGCATTTGGAATTGTTGAGGAGGGCAGCACTTTTACTTTTTACCTTATGTACTACTACTATTGTCTGAGTTGGTATAATGACCACTTTTTTTTTTTTTGAGATCGAGTCTTTTGAGAGTGCTGTGGCCTAGCCTAGCTCATAGCAGCCTCAAACTCCTGGGATCATGCAATCCTTCTGCCTTAGCCTCCCAAGTAGCTGAGACCATGGGTATGTGCCACCACACCTGGCTAATTTTTCTATTTTTAGTAGAAATGGGCGGGGTCTTGATTTGCTCAGGCTAGTCTCATACTCTTGACCTCAAGTGATTCTCCCATCTCTGCCTCCCAGAATGCTAGGATGACAGGGGTGTAGTGGCCACTACACCCAGCCTGACCACTTATTTTTTAATAAAAATGTGAAGCCTTTTTTTAAAACTAACATTTCTAACAGTGGAATTATATCTATTCATTTACTCTCACTGAACTAGCAGAAGGGCCTAGCAGGAAATAGATTATTTTTAAAAGGCATTAGCACTGAATTGTATACATTAAAGTGGTTAATATAGTGAATTTTATAATATGTGAATATTACCTCAATAAAAAGTTATTTTAAAGGAATCAGATTCCCTGTGGGCCTAATGTTCAGACTCTCATCAAATTTACAAATATATTGTTATAACTCCTTAACTAGCTGCCCTCCAACTTATCCTTTCTGGTGCTGCCAGAGGTGCTAACATGAAAATATGAAAACCCTTCAGACTGTTTGTTTTGCAGAGTATAAAAAGTCCTCTATAGCTTGTTTGTGTCTGCTGCTTCCTGTACTAGTCATACTTAATTACATGCCACCTTTGGTCTTTCTATACTGTCTTCTGCGTATAGAAGACCATTTTTCTGCACATACAGAGCTTCTGCTGGAGTGTCTCCCTTTTCTCTTACTTCCCCCTTCTATTCACCTAAAAGTTTCTTCTTTAAAGTGCTAGTTCAAACAGTAGTACCTTTTTCCTCAGCTAAACTTTTCTTGGTTCCTCCAGGTGAATTGAGATGAATTCAGAACATTGTACTGACTTTGTTTGTATGTCAGTTTTTCCTTTAAACTGTGAGCATCTTGAATGCAGAAACTTAGTACTGTTTCTTTCCCTCACATCTAGCAGTGTCTGTCGGAATATCCTCAGTGAACATTGAATTAATTGTGTGCACATATCTGGAATGTGTTCTTTCACTTACAGATTGTCTTAGATTTCACAACCTAAAATTGGGTTTTCTCAGCAGTAAACATGGAATTAATATAGACTGGTGAAGATATTTTAGTTTTTTGGCTCGGCACCTGTGGCTCAGATGGCTGGGGCACCAGCCACGTACACCTAAGATGGCAGGTTCGAATCCAGCATGGGCCCGCCAAACAACAATGATGACTGCAACCAGGAGATAGCCAAGTGTTGTGGTGGGTGCCTGTGGTCCCAGCTACTTGCGAGGCTGAGGCAGGAGACTCGCTTGAGCCCAGGAGTTGGAGGGCTCAGCACTCTACCCAGGGGGACAGCTTGAGGCTCTGTCTCAAAAAAAAAAAAAGATATTTTAGTTTTTATCCATACCCCTCTAACAGAATATTTTAGACTATTTTTAAAAAGATTACTTGTGATGCCAATTAGACACAATTTCAAAATATAATGCAGAGCATTTATTCTTTGTCAATTTTTGAAAACATTTTTTAAAAAAATTCAGGTGTATACACTATAGTAGATGTGGCTTTTTTTTTTTTTTTTGAGACAGAGTCTCAGACTGTTGCCCTGGGTAGAGTGTGGTGGCGTCAAAGCTCACAGCAACCTCCAATTCCTGGGCTCAAGCAATTCTCCTGCCTCTGCCTCCCAAGTAGCTGGGACTACAGGTGCCTGCCACAACGCCCAACTGTTTTTTAGTTGCAGCCATCATCATTGTTTGGCGGGCTGGGCTGGATTTGAACCTGCCAGCTCAGGTGTATGTGGCTGGCGCCTTGCCGCTTGAGCCACAGGTGCCCAGCCAATGCCTGGGTATTTTTAAAGATAGGGTCCTCGCTGTTACTCAGGCTAGGTTTCGAAATCCTAAGCTGGAACAATCTACATACCTTGGTCTCCTATAGTGCTAGAATTACAGGCATAAGCCACTATATCTGACCAGTCTCACTCTTAATTTAATAGAATTGGAAGCCAGGCATTGTGGCGGGCACCTGTAGTCCCAGCTACTTGGGAGGCTGAGTCAAGAGAATCACTTAAGCCCAAGAGTTTGAGGTTCCTGTGAGCTCTGATGCCAGGGCACTCTACTGAGGGTGGCATAATGAGACTTTGTCTCAAAAACTTAAAAAAAAAATGGAATTGTAGGCTCGGTGCCTATGGCTCAAGTGGCTAAGGTGCCAGCCACATACACCTAAGGTGGCGGGTTCAAGTCCAGCCCGGCCCACCAAATAACAATGACAGCTGCAACCCAAAAATAGTCGAGCATTGGCGGGCGCCTGTGGTCCCAGCTACTTGGGAGGCTGAGACAGGAGACTCTCTTGAGCCAAGGAGTTGGAGGTTGCTGTGAGCTGTGATGTCATAGCACTCTACCCAGGGGGACAGCTTGAGGCTCTGTCTCAAAAAAAAAAAAAAAAAAGAATGGAATTGTAAATGTATGGTTTAACCAGGAATTTTAATTTTATTTTGCTAACATCTGAGGACTGCTAGATGATTAGGAAAGCTAAAAGTATGAAGAATTTTGAATAAACCCTGATGGTTATAAAAAAGATACAATCAATAAAGTTTGGGGCAAAGGGCGGTACAGTTTAGAGGAATTCAAACTGATTATGCTTCACTTTATTACCTCTGAAATTCAAAAGAAATCTGAATGACAGGGTCACATTTTAGATTTAAGTGATAATTAATGGATTCCTATACTCTAATTTTGATGAGTGATATTCAATGACAGTAGGAGAATTTGTGGGTTTTGTTTTTGTTTTTGTTTTTTTGAGACAGGGTATCACTTTGTTACCCTCAGTAGAGTGCTGTGGCATCATAGCTCACAGCAACCTCAAACTCTCGGGCTCAAGCAATTCTCTTGCATCAGCCACCCAAGTAGCTGGTACTACAGGCTCCTGCCACAACACCTGGCTATTTTTAGAGATGCAGCCTCACTCTGGCTCAGGCTAGTCTCGAATCTGTGAGCTCAAGCAATCCACCCACCTTGGCCTCTCAGAGTGCTAGGATTACAGGCATGAACCACCGTGCCTGGCAATAGTAGGAGAATTTGTGATTAAAGCTTAAGCTAATATAAACCTCATCTCAATCAGCACATTGTACCCCATACATGCATTAATGTATAAATGATCTATGTGTTTATGATTTAATAAAAAGAAATAAAAATAAAAACAGAAAAACTAGCTGGAAAAAAAGCTGAAGATATTTTGTTATATAAAAAAATCAAGATAAATTTTATATAAGCAGGTAGACTGAAATTAAACTGCTATCTCACTGCCCTTTCTTGGTCATCTTAATCCTTTCTAGGCCTTGATTTACCTAACACTTGATTCTTTTTTTTTATTTTTTGAGACGGAGCCTCAAGCTATCCCCCTGGGGAGAGTGCCATGGCATCACAGCTCATAGCAACCTCCAACTCCTGGGCTAAAGCGAGTCTCCTGCCTCCGCCTTCCAGGTAGCTGGGACCACAGGCACCCGCCACAATGCCCGGCCATTTTTTGGTTGCAGCCATCATTGTTGTTTGGCGGGCCGGCTGGGTATTCAAACCCACCACCTTAGGTGTATGTGGCTGGCGCCTTAGCCCATTGAGCCACAGGCACGGAACCACACTTGATTCTTACTAACAGGATTAAAGATATTAATTGAATTTCTAGTAGCAGGTTGATTTTGTAGTCATGCTAATTAAAATGTTTTTTTTTTTTTTGAGACGGAGCCTCAAGCTATCCCCCTGGGTAGAGTGCCATGACATCACAGCTCATAGCAACCTCCAACTCCTGGGCTCAAGCGAGTCTCCTGCCTCTGCCTCCCAGGTAGCTGGGACCACAGGCGCCCGCCACAATGCCCGGCCATTTTTTGGTTGCAGCCATCATTGTTGTTTGGCGGGCCGGGGCTGGGGATTCGAACCTGCCACCTTAGGTGTACGTGGCTGGAGCCTTAGCCAATTGAGCCACAGGCGCAGGAGCCTAATTAAAATGTTTAAAGATAAGAGAAAGACTTTAAACATACTTTACTTTGATGGTAAGTATTATATTTTAATTGTGAAAATTATCACTTTTTTGTTTTGAATAGTAAAAAACAGTCTAATGTACCGCAAGGAGACAGAAAACAGCTAATTGTGAATGTCTTTGCTTATCAATTATATGTATTTTTCGATAATAAAACTGTAATTTGTTTCAAACAAATATATCCAATGCAAGTTAAAAACTTTGGATAAATATGTTTTCTTTTTGGGCAACACCTGTGGCTCAGTGAGTATGGGGCTGGCCCCATATACCAAGGGTGGTGGGTTCCAACCAGGCCCTGGCCAAACTGCAACAAAAAAATAGCCAGGTGTTGTGGCAGGTACCTGTAGTCCCAGCTACTCTGGAGGGCGAGGCAAGAGAATCGCCTAAGCCCAGGTGTGGAAGGTTGCTGTGAACTGTGACACCACAGCACTCTACTGAGGGCGATTGAAACTGTCTCAGAAAAAAAAAAGAAAAAACTATATATATATTTTTTTTTTCTTGTAGTAATATTGCTTTAAATTTTTTTATTTCAAATTAATATGAGGGTACAAATTTTTAGGTTACATTATTCTCATTTCTGAGGTAAAGTTCCAGTTGTAAAAGAGCCCCTCACCTAGGGGTCATATTATACACTCTACTGTGTGCATATTAGGTGAGATACCCGCCTCATGCTCTCTTTCTTTCTGCCAATTATCCTCCCCCCTCCCTCTACCCCCATATTAGACTATATTTGTGTTTTATTGTTCATATGAGCATGTAATTGTTTTTACATTGGTTTCATATTAGTATGGAGTACATTGGATATTTATTTTTCCATTCTTGCCATACTTTACTAAGAAGGAGGTATTTCAACTCCATCCAGGTAAATGTAAAAGTTGTAAAGTGTCCATCTTTTTAAATGGCTGAATAGTATTCCACGGTATGCATATACCAGTTTTTTGATCCATTCATGGGTTCCTGGATACTTAGGTTGCTTCCACAACTTGGCAATTATGAATTGAACCACAATGAACATTCTGGTGCAAATGTCTTTGTGGTAAAATGATTTTTGGTCTTCTGAATAGATACGTAGTAATGGGATTACAAGATCAAATGAAAGGTCTACTTTTGCATCTTTGAGGATTCTCCACACTTTTCTCCAAAAAAGCTGTCTATAAAGAGAATTATGAAACTTTGAGAAAGTACATAGCAGAAGATGTTAACAAATGTAACAACATACCATGCTCATGGCTTGGAAGAATCAACCTTGTTAAAATATCCATACTGCCCAAAGCAATCTATGCATTTAATGCAATCCCCAACAAAGCACCAATGTCATATTTTTTTTTTTGAGATAGAGCCTCAAGCTATCCCTCTGGGTAGAGTGCCATGGCATCACAGCTCATAGCAACCTCCAACTCCTGGGCTCAAGCGAGTCTGCTGCCTCCGCCTCCCTAGTAGCTGGGACCACAGGCGCCCACCACAATGCCCAGCCATTTTTTGGTTGCAGCCATCGTTGTTTGGGCGGGATTTAAACCCGCCACCTTAGGTGTATGTGGCTGGTGCCTTAGCTGATTGAGCCACAGGCGCTGAGCCACCAATGTCATATTTTAAAGAACTTGAACAAATAGTACTCCAATTCATTTGAAACCAGAAAAAAAAAAAACATGAATAGAAAATACAGTTCTTGGAAATAAAAGCAAATCTGGAGGTATCACGTTGCCAGATTTCAGGTTATACTACAAGTCTACAGTGATCAAAACAGCATGGCACTGGCACAAAAATAGAGACATAGATCTATGGAACAGGATAGAAAATCTAGAAATGAACCCAGCCACATATCATCACTTGAATTTTGATAAGCCTAACAGAAGCATGCACGGGGGGAAAGAATCCTTATTTAATAAATTGTGCTGGGGTGGGGGGCGGTGCCTATGGCTCAGAGGAGTAGGGTACCAGCCCCATATACTGGAGATGGCAGGGTCAAACTTGGCCCTGGTCAAAATAAATAAGTAAATAAATACATAGTGCTGGGAGAACTGGTTATCCACATGCAGAAGACTGAAACTGGAGCCACACATTTCACCATTGACAAAAATTGATTTTGGCTGGATAAAAGATGTAAGATGCCAAAAACAATAAAGATTCTAGAAGAGAGTGTGGGGAAAACACTTGAAGATACTGTCCTGGAGGGGGAGGGGAAAAACTTGATGAGGAAGACTCCCTTGCCAACTGCAGAAACACCAAAAATAAATAATTGGGACTTGATCAAGCTAAAAAGTTTTGAACAACTACGAGTACCACAAACAAAGCAGACAGCCTTTAGAATGGGAGAAAATGTTTGCATATTATGAATCTAAAAAAAGGCCTGATAACTAGAATTTACAGAGAACTGAATAAAAATAGTAAGAAAAAAATCCCTCTATAAATGGGCAAGAGACTTGAATAGAAACTTCTCCCAGGATGACAGGCGAATGGCCAACAAACACATGAAAAAGTGCTTACCATCTTTAATCATCACATAAATGCAAATCAAAACCATTTAAGATATCACCTAACCCCAGGAAGATTAGCCCACATCACAAAGTCCCGAAACACCAGAGGCTGGTGTGGATGGGAACACTTCTACACTGCTGGTAGGATTGCAAATCAATATGTTTTCTTAAATGTTTAAAACTTAGTGGAAAAGGTATTTGCAGTAGTCTCTTCCGAATCATTTGCCTTTTGGAGAGGTTGCCGACTAGTGCACTTGATAAACCTCTTACCTTTAAGTACTATAGTCCTTAGAAAATGTGTTTCTTTCTAATAAATAGTAAATAGGAAGATCTGAAGGACACATGAAATTTAATATCTTTTCCATTTGAGTTATGACTTTGGAAGGTAAAGGAATATCTATCTGGAAACTGAGCAGTGGGACTGAATGTGAAGGTGATACAGAAGTTTTTTTTTAATTTCTTATAGCATAACTGTGTACATTAAAGCAATCATGAGGTACAGTGTGCTGTCTTCACATACATTTCAAAATACTCTCATCAAACTGGTTAACATAACCTTCATGTCATTTTCTTAGTTATTGAGTTAAGACATTCATACTCTGCTTTACTTGTACCCTTGTAAGATAAACCATAGAGGTGACCCCACCAATCACCCTCTCACCCCCAT
>CAUYQV010063633.1:0-17669 GCA_963574575.1 Galagoides demidoff
GTGGTCTCAGCTACTTGGGAGGCTGAGGCAGGAGACTCGCTTGAGCCCAGGAGTTGGAGGTTGCTATGAGCTGTGATGCCATGGCACTCTACCCAGGGGGATAGCTTGAGGCTCTGTCTCAAAAAAAAAAAAAAAAAAAAAGAAATACAAGGTGGGTGTGATAACACACACCTATATTCCCAGCACTTTGGGAAGCCAAAACAAGAGGATCACTTTGAGGCCAGGAGTTTGGGACCAGCCTGGGCAACATAGCAAGACACCTACACCTTTTTAGCAGGCGCTGGATGCCGTGGCTTATGCCTATAATCCTAGCACTTGGGAGGCTAAGGCAGGTGGATTGCCTGAGCTCACAGGTTCCAGACCAGCCTGAGCCAGAGCGAGACCCCATCTCTAAAAATAGCCAGGTGTTGTGGTGGGCACTTGTAGTCCCACCTACTTGGGAGGCTGAGGCAAGAGGATCTCTTGAGCCTAAGAGTTTGAGGTTGCTGTAAGCTAAGATGCCACGGCACTCTACTGAGGGCAACACAGTGAGACTGTCTCAAAAAAATAAAAAAAAAACTTAGCTGGGCATGGTGACATGCTTCTGTGGTCCCAACTGTTCTGGAGGCTGAGGTGGGAAGATTGTTTAAGCACAGGAGTTCAAGGCTGCAGTGAGCTATGATTGGCCCCTGCACTTCTGCCTAGACAACAGAGTGAGACCCTGTCCCATACATACGTACATACATAAAGTAGAACTTCACTCTTAATCACTGGTAACATTTATTGTATTTCCATATTTTTTCTATGCATATTTTTCATTAAAAGTGGATAATATCATGCATACATTCTCATAACTTGCTTGTTTTACTTAGTACATTATAGATAATAGGTTATGGATTTTCATGTTAATAATTACATTTCTGTACTTTAAAACATTGTTTTCAATGGCATTTTCCATCATGGTATGAAAATTGTGGTATTTTCATATACCTTAATTGATTCAATCAATTCATTTAACATGTGATTTGAAATTAAGATGATTTGAGAAAATCGTTTTTTGGTTTTTTTGTTTTGTTTTGCTTTTTAAGAAACAGAGTCTCACTTTGTCACCCTCAGTAGAGTGCTGTGGTGTCACAGCTCACAGTAACCTCCAGCTCTTGGGCTTAGGCAATTCTCTTGCCTTAACCTCCTGAGTAGCTGGGACTATAGGTGCCCACCACAACACCTGGCTATTTTGTTGTTGTTGTTGTTGTTGTTGTTTTTAATATAATACATTTTTTAAAAGTTTTTATTTATTTTTATTTTTTTGTTGTTGCAGTTTGGCCAGGGATGGGTTTGAACTCACCACCCTCAATATATGGGACTGACACCCTACTCACTGAGCCACAGGCACCACCCTTGTTGTTGTTTTTGTTGCAGTTTGGGCAGGGCTGGGTTTAAACCCATCACCCTCAGTATATGGGCTCCCTACCCACTGAGCCACAGGCGCCTCCCTGTTCTGTTTTTTTGAGACAGAGTCTTATTGTGTCGCCCTCGGTAGAGTGCCGTGGTGTCATAGCTCATAGCAATCTCAAACTCTTGGGCTTAAGCGATTCTCTTGCCTCAGGCTCCCAAGTAGCTGGGACTATAGGCACCCACCACAACACTCGGTTATTTTTTGGTTGGAGTTGTTGTTTTAGGACCCCAGGGCTGGGCTCGAACCTGCCACCTTTGGTGTATGTGGCCGGTGCCCTACTCACTGAGCTACAGGCACCAAGCCGAGAAAATAGTTTCAAAAGAAGGAAAATAGGCTGGGCCCAGAACTCATCCAGAAAGATGAAAATGAATCACAGTGAAGAACCTAGCAGGGGCAGTGATCAAATAAGGAAAAGTAGAAAGAGGAGGGAAATAGAATAGCCTGAAAATAGGACTGACAATTAATTGCAGAGAAAACTGATCCTGACTCTTCAATGCTTTATCAGGAAAGTGAGGAAAATTCTGGTTTCTGTAGAAGAAAGCAATAGGGGATGTCAGTTTTCTACTAGAATGAGAAGGTGTAGAGAAGAAATAGGGCTATGATATGGGAAAGAGAGTTTGCTCCTGTTAGTATAAGGAGTAGTGGAGAAAACAGTATGAAAATGCATTCCTTCCTGTATGCAGAAGTGCTGTGGTTTACATGTCAAAGCATAGACTCTGGAGCCAAACTCTGGAGTTTTTAAATCTCAGCTTTCCACTAATGAATAACTTTGGGCAAGTTTCTTAATTTCCTTGTCAGTAAAATAAGGGTAATAATATGCCTACCTTAAACACATACAGTGGCTGTGAGGATCACCAAGGTTCTCAGATATAAAGTGAGTTTATTAGAGCAATTCCTAGTCCTCAGTAAGACTCTGTACACATGAGTAGAATAAGCACACTCTTGGGAGGAAAGGAGTAGCAATTGAATTGACAGCAAACTCTCTTGTAGCAGGACTTAGTGTAAAGATAGGAACCATAGAGAACTGATGCAGGAATTGACTTGAAGCATACAAGCATATGGTGACCAAAGTGCATGGACATGGCTATTCCACACCTCACCTCAGCATCCCAGACGAAATGATTAACAAACATACAGACTCAAAAGCCATTTTATTTTCTCTCTATAGCTCCCAGAAGAGAGGCAGACATAGCATGGAGAAGCAGCAGACAGCATGTTCAAAGGAAAGTTAAGGACCCTTAAAAATTAAGGCTTCACAACCCAAACCTAGTTTTCTCCCTAAGTACCTTAAGAAGACAGGATTCTATTTCTTTTTCGACGCATTGATCTAGTGGTTCTTAACCCAGAGCAATAGCCAACCCCCTTCGCACAACAGTGGACACTTAGAAATGATGTGGGGGCATTTTTGATTGTCAGACTCTCTTGTGGACATTTATTTGGTAGGCTGGCACTAGAAATGCTGAACACTTTTCAGTGTGCCAGATAGTCCCACACAATGAAGAATTATCTGCAAAAATGCCAGTACTTCTCTCATTGAGAAACAATGCAGCATGAGGTTCATGTTGTAGGGTGAGTGAGGCCAGTATTATCCAACTTCAGTATCAAAAAGCAAGCTACATGCTAAGGATTCTGTATGCATAGACATGAGGAAATTTATTTGTTCCAAAGGAAATTTTCAGCAGCCTTACTTTTGGTTGAGAAGTCAAAAATTTCTTGCCTGATTTTAGAGGCAGAGACTCAACTGTGACATGATTAGTTCCCTTGAGCATGGGAGACCCGTTTGAACAGTTTTCGGGTAGGCTGTGAAGGGTCACTAATCTAAACACCTCTTCCTCCTTTTAACAAGCCCAGATGGAAGGTTGTAGGTAAGTTTTGCTTGTATCTACTCTGCTCGGTGAAGTCTCAGTTTGGGATGCTCTTTTATGACTCTAAAATATATTAATAACATGGCATGAGGGAGAGAAAAGCTAATCTCCTTTTTAAATATGAGTAATAACATAAGCCCATAGTTATCACCTATGTTAATAATTTTTTGTGTCTGTGTTCATTCAGGAGAGAAACCCTTTATCTGTGAAATCTGTGGCAAAAGCTTCACCAGCCGCCCCAACATGAAGAGGCACCGCAGAACTCACACAGGCGAGAAGCCCTATCCATGTGATGTGTGTGGCCAGCGGTTCCGCTTCTCTAACATGCTTAAAGCCCACAAGGAGAAGTGCTTTCGAGTGACCAGCCCCGTGAATGTGCCGCCTGCTGTCCAGATCCCACTTACAACTTCCCCAGCCACCCCAGTTCCTTCTGTGGTGAACACACCCACAACCCCAGCCCCTCCAATCAATATGAATCCTGTAAGCACTCTTCCCCCTCGGCCCATCCCCCACCCCTTCTCTCACCTTCACATCCACCCACACCCTCACCACCCACACCACCTTCCCATCCCTCCAGTCCCTCACCTCCCACCACCTCCGGCTCTCTTTAAGAGTGAGCCTTTAAATCATAGAGGCCAGAGTGAGGACAGCTTTCTGCGGCACCTGGCAGAGAAGAACACTTCAGCACAGCATCATTAACATCCATCTCCTTAAGTGTGTTCTCCAGGAGTTATGTTCCCATGTGTGAGTTGGCAGAGAGGGAGTTGGTGAGCATATCTGTAGTTCTCAGACTCTCCTCGGCCTCCACCAGGAGCTTTGTCATTGTCTTGGTGAATCAACAGATCCAAGGGAATGAACAAGAAGACTACCTTGAGCTCACAGAGGGAACTGTCTTCTAAACCAGGGGAACCACCAAACTAAAGCCCAATTTGCTCGCATTTTTCTGGTGACTTTTGTAAGTTTCAAATACTCAGACTTGTGGAATTTTATAATTTCATATCAGCTGATGAGGTATGCTTGCTTTTATATCCTGGACTTCTCCTCAAAGAGGGGATAGGCCTGGTTTCCTTTGTACTAATCGGGAAGGCTGTGAAATTAATCCAGAGCATTAATTGTATCACTGTGTATTGTAAGGAATTCTTTTCAGCTTTTGGTGCTGGCTACAGAGTTGAGCTGGCTATGTTTCACAGTATATCAAGCATTATAGAGAAAGATGGAAATTTTCTTCTTTGTGTAGCTCTTCTAATGCACTCTTTATTTTACTACAGAAATTATTTTAGAGTTTTTGTATAGACTTCTTTAGTAGTCTGTTTCTAAAATGAAATGTATTTCAATAAGCGTTGTAATTTTTTCAGTGTAGCTGAACCTATGTTGTAAAATAGAAAAAAATTTTATAATCATCAAAATGTGATTCTTAAAGATGCATATAACTTCTATAATTCAAAGTTATTCTTACATCCGTACAACTCAAAGGTGCTTCAAAGACTAGATGTATCTGAGAGGGTCT
The DNA here is from genome assembly GCA_963574575.1 of Galagoides demidoff. Lineage (NCBI taxonomy): Eukaryota > Metazoa > Chordata > Mammalia > Primates > Galagidae > Galagoides > Galagoides demidoff. The sequence goes on from CAUYQV010063633.1 coordinate 4,808, forward strand.
CCAGACCAGGTTACTGCAAAAATGAGGTTTTGCTTTCAAAACTTGGCATAAGTACTTGGTAGTTTTTAACTCTCTGCTTAACACTTAAATATCTGTTAGACTCAGTGATATGCTCCTGTCCTCCGTATTCCATTTGGCTCATTTTAGTGCATTAAATAAAATGATTTGCAGGGGGTTGGGCCTTTTCCAGGGAAGTCCCCTAGAGCTTTCATGGTTTGAAAATTTGAGTCAGGCTGTTCACCACCAAGAGGAGGAAGTAGTGGAGATTGTTTCATCTCTGTCACTTCCCTTAGGAACTGGCTCATGTTTAAGTTTTATGGGATGACAAATTGAAATCTCTCACTTTGAGGTTGCTCTATTTTTCTAGAATTGTTATGAGAAGCTAAAATAGTAAACTAAAATCACAAACATGATGTTGCTGACAGTGGTTGAAAAATTTGGTGAGAAGACAATTGGTTATGAGTTTTAATGTCTGTTATATAGAGAGAGAGTGCCCAAAAATTGTATACACGTTTTAAGAAAGGAAAAAACTGTATTAAAATTGTAATACCAAATATATACCATTAACAAAAGATGAATATGTCACATTTGACTTACGCAATTACAAGAGGTGCTCAAAATATATACATAATATATAATGCATAGATAACATCTCTTATAATGTGTATACATTTTTTGGCACCCCCATATAGTATAAAATGTAGATATATCCCCAACTTTGAGCTGTTTTAACACAGTTTAACTTGGCAGTGAGGGAAAACATCTAATTTTGCTGCCCTGTCCTCTGCAAATAATTATGCGGTAACAGCATTCTTAGGTGATAAAAGAAAGTAGCACCAACCTTAGGCAGGTTCTGTTTCCAAGTTTGGGGAACTTCAAAAGAGCATGGTCCACTAGGAGCTTATAGGAAAGTCTGAACAGAAGGGCTAATGAATTGATTACATTTAGTGGATCAAATTTATCCAGGCTCATTATAGCTTAAATTTTTGTATTTCTTTATCTCAGAGAACTGGGTTCCCTGGCTAGGTCACTCCTTTGTTCTTTTTTTTGGTTTTGTTTTCTTTTAAGAGACATATTTTCACTTTGTTGCCCGGGCTAGAGTGCGGTGGCTATTCACAGGTGCAATCATAGCTCACGGCAGCCTCAAACTCCTGGGCTCAAGTGATCCTCCTGCCTCAGCCTCCCAAGTAGCTGGGACTACAGGCACAATCCCCTGTGCCCAGTCCTTTTTTTAATCTTGAAATCTTTATTTTTCTTTCTTCAGGCTCTTAAATCATTGCCTGAATCATAACTCTGGCTTTTATTTATTTTTTATTTTTAATATTAAATGTGCAGATATGCCTCAAGCACTTTTCTAGCTGATTAACTCCATGATAGGAAAAAATGAAACTCCTTCAATTGAGGTTAACTCTCTATTTTTAAAATATCACATTCTCTATTACGTTTTTGGTTTAATGTTTTTAAATTTTCTTCTTCTGATTTTGCTTGTCCTTTGTAATGAGCATAGGAAAATTTTGGAATGAGGCAGAAAAGTATCTCAAGACATATTTTTCTTCCTGTTTTTGGATATAAGTTTTAAAGAATGGTATTTTTAATATTTGTACATTCTTTGAGTATCCAGGTACCTAAGCCAATAAGGAAAGGTAATTCCTTGCTTATGACTGTTATACCTTTAGTGGTTGAATGGTTGTCTCCCCCTACCCTTCACAATCTCCTTAGCATTCCAGGACAAGTTCGTAAATCTACACTTTTATGTAGATAATATCATTATCTCATGGTCAAGCCTGTAGCACTAAAGTGATATTTTTTTTTTAAAGATGTAAATTGTAGCTTAATTGGTTACAACTTACTTTATTCTAAATTAATTTACAGTATTGGGCAGCGATTCTGAATTCAACATTTAATCAGCCATTTCATGAGGTGTACTATAGTTATACACTGGAAAATTCAGGTAGTCATCTTTGATTTTTTTCAAGTAACTATAGCCATAAGAAAATAATCTGCTACACAAGAAAATCAGTATTAAACAAATGTCACCACCATTCTTAACAGAAGCAGAAAAGGATTATTAAAAAATATATATCATCGTCACACAGTACAATTCTTAGTGAACTGTGCTGTGGAACGATCTAGAAACTTCTAATTTTTTTTTTCCCTAGATAAGTATACCTTCCCTGACTTGGGATTTGTGGTCTTCAGGAAAATTGCTCAGAATATAATGACTTCTTATCAGTGTCACATTACATACGAATAATGAAATGCATTAAGAATATTCACAACATTAATGCTTCTGAATATAAGAACTGCAGGATTAAGCCTTAAACATGTTTGTATCAGGTTAACATGCTCAAGACTCAAACTCAGGGCTGGTAATTTGGGTGGGGTCCTATACTGAGATAAAAGTTGCATTATGTGGTATGTTCTCTTCCACGTATGCTATTGTACCCCATCAGTTCTTCAAAATTTATTACCTGTTTGTTATCCGTTTATAAAAAAAAAAAAATTATGGAGGAGTTTGAGTTCTCAAACATTATCTGTACTTATGTCTTTGAAAGGCAACAAAGGCCACATTTCAGCATTATAGAGATGTCAAATTGAACCTGTTTCTCGTTACTTAGTTTTACTGTGTTCAAAGGCTTGTATCATTGCTAGGGTGAAGACTTCTTTGAGGAAGATCCCAAGGACTTTTTTGAGTTGGCATTGCATTTTTTGTGGAAATTTTTGTTTATTTTTGTGTTCTTTTCATTTTTCTATTCTTAGATTTATCGTTCAAATATAAACTCTTCCTTAGCCTTAATAAAAGGCTGCTGCTTTCTCAAATTGAGTCAGGTAGTTCATACTGTGTTAGATTTTTAAATTTGAATGCAGAAAAGGATGAACAATTTAAAGGCTTGTGGCTTCATCTCCATGCATACTTGTGATTTGACTCTTATTTATTAGCAAGCAAGGGAGGTCTCCACAAAAAAACCTTTACAAATCAGTTATATATACTTTTATAGTCTACTATTTACATTAGCTGTTCTAAATTAATGCCTGAATGTGGACATTACCACAGTTGAACTACTCTTTTATACTACATTGTTGGAAGTACCTTTTTATTGTGGTTAGAACTTTCCTTATAATTTGATTGTCCCTACTAAACTAACAGAAGGCAAAATGCTCTGAAGAGATGCTTTTAAACTTTGAATTTTTTACTTCTTGAAATTGCTTTCAGTTTTCTGTTTATTGAATGGATATGAATGTTTAGTTTCATTTTGATTTCACTGGAAGTTTTAAATTTTGAGAAGTTGATGCAGAAATAGAAATTCATTGCAGACATATATATGTCTACCCCATCTTGGAGATTTTGGTTGGTAAAATGGAATGGTAGGTGGGTTTTAACTAAAAAAAAAAAAAAAAAAAAAAAAAAAACAAACTAAAAAACTAAAGAAACCCTTCTCTTTGAGCTACTGTATAGAAAAGACAACTTTCATTGCATTGCTGATCCACATGATGAATATGTCAATGCTATTCTAGACTGTATGGGAAATAGTTCACGAAATGGGGGATACGTTGCATTTAAGAATTTCATCAGCTAACTATCATTAAAAATAATCACTTCATTCGAAATTTTTCAGACTATAAAATTGAGCAAGTAAATACTGGGTTTTAATTTTCCTTAACCCAAATCAAGATAGGAAATTTCCCAAAAGATCATTTTTTTTCGGGAATGAAAGGTCATAAGCCACTAGAGATAGTGGCATCGTTATGCAATAACAACACTCTAGCTAACCTGCATTTGTCATCTGTAGCATTTATAATAAATGATGACCTTCCAACCCTGGACACTACCTCGATGAAGCAAACCAGAGATCCTCTCTACACTTTCTATGGAAGCCATAAAAGTTGCCATCAATATATCCACTTTCATAGCTCTATACTTTTATACTCTCTAGACTTTTTATAGACTTTATGATCAGATCTTTTTGTCTTAGAGGATAGGTTTTGCAAGATTCAAAGAAAATCAAACATTCTGGTTGTCCCAACCATGAAGCTTTAGCTTCAGTAAATTTGTTTATAGAACCAGATAACATAACATTTCTCAAATTCTTTATTTAATTCAAAACTACTTTGCAAAGTTGCATATCTGGAAAACAGACTTTCTTATTCCCTAGGTAGAAGGTATATTGTTATAAGAAACTACTTATAAAGTGGCTTTCTTTCTACCTTGTTACTCTTTGTATTCCTCAATAATATATGTGTCCTCACAGTTCCTGGAGTTGTTTTTGTTTCTTTATGACAGATACATGAGTATAGGCCTCTCTATAATCTCACTGCAACTTCAGTCTCTCTCACTCTGTTCTTGAGTGCCTTCAGAAAGCCAGCATCCTGGAACATTCTTTTCTTAGTCTAAATCCTACCTCTGATTATTTCATTCTCCACGTATATTGGAATTCACCCTTATTCCAGTGAGTGTGACTCTGCAAACTAGCTAAAACCTTGGACAAAAATTTTGGACTTCTCTTTTGTTCCCCATGTCATTTTTAGGTTACAATTTTAACTTCTGTTTATATCTTCCTTCTTTACATATTACATCTCTAGTGTTGAAAACTGCTGTCCTTATTTAACTCTTCACCTTCTTTCATCAGAAACTAGATGTTCCTTCAAAATTAAAGGTCACTGAGTGCATCTTTTGAGTATGACCTTTTCTCATCTGAAGTCTTCTAAATGCCTCCCCTTTCAGATTAAGGGATCCCAAACGCTGCTGTTGCTGTGCCCTGTTTGTACGTGCCCTTTCTCTTCCGTAAACATTTTGTAAGGCTGTACCCGTAATCTTAGTGAAATTAATTTAAAACTGGTCTCTAGATTCTCAGAAGCCCTATATTATAGCTCTGCCTCTCTCATCCCCTGTCCCTCAAAAGCCTCTATTTACTTTCTTTTCTAGTTGTTTTCATCTAAATCATTTTTTAAAAGTATGATTGATGCATAATATATGAAGGATGTAGTAAAAAGAAGCTTGCAGTGTTCCCTAAGTGATAGGAGGCATCTCCCTTGTAAAACATTTTAGCAATTGGCTAGTCTTTCACAGCCAAAAGTGAAGCTTGTGCTGTGTACCAGTCTCTTGCTTATTTTCAATTCTCCTTCAAAACTGAAAGGCTGGGCGGAGCTCTTTAAAATGAGGAAATTGAATTGCATTTTTTTTTTTTTAGGTAAATGAAAGCTATTAAGTATTTTGGCCTTAGTCAAAATCATTTCTTTCTGGCTTTTGAAATCTCATGCCTCTTTCCTTAAAGTTAATAGTACTCAGGTTTTTAAGACTAATAACCACACAAAGTGGTAATCTAAGAAGGCAGCTATTAACAAATTCTTAATCTTTTTTGTCTGGTGGGACAGCGCAGAATTGTGAGAATTGGCTAATTATAAATTCAAGACATTTCAAGGCTTCAATGGCTATTTGGATAGGAAAACTCATTTATAAGGAGAAAGGCAGATTACTGTATTATAGAAATCAGTAACAAGGGTTTCTCTTTCTTGTTTTAAATACCTTTCACTTAATTTGCCTTGATGTTCCCCGTTATTGACCTAGAAGTTTGCCTGTTTCGTAGTAGCTGGCTACCTAAAGTATCTACTTTAAAATTTGTGGCTTTTCTCTTCAGAGTTCTAGACAATAAAACAGTGGCGAGCCATGCTTACTTGTCACTTGAAGGCAGACTGCTGTCTTTTTTTATGTCTTCAATGGGAAACATTTGGCACCGTATCGAAGGGAGTCCTTTCCCTGAGAAGTGTTCTCGGCTTTTCTAGTTATAGGTTACTTTCACACTACTTTAGCTTCTCTGGTGTGATCAGGGATGTTAGAAACTACTTGAAAATGATTTGAGGGACATGTAGGAAATGGGGAGGGGACATGAAGGGGTAGAAGCCGAATTTTGCTTAAGGAAAATCAGAAGGAAATCTGATACTTGCATTGGCTAGTTTTGATCAAATCAAGAGCAGGTCTCTGTACTGGCTGTGCCAAAGAATCAAGTTTCTTAATATCCAGCTCCTCTGAATGAACACAGCTTCCTCTCTACCTGCCTTTTACAAGTGAAAAGGGACTATGTTATCAGAAGGACAGAGATTGCAGCTCACAACCTGCATAGGACTCGAGACGGTGTTGCATTGCATTTGAAAGTTGGTGGGATCTTTTCATGTTTGGTTATTTAGGCATTAATTTAAAAAGAAAGAAATAGTATGGCATAATGTTGGTGCTTACTTCCCAGGGTTATATATGTAGCCTCTAAAAATCAGGTGAATTCTTCTCAATCTTCCGTAAGTTTGTATATGCATTTTATTTGCTTCTTGACATGGGCTATCCGATTCCCTTCTATCAGCAGTTCTAGCTTTGTCCACAAGGGAGCAATAATGTACTTTAGCTTCTTTATTCTTGCCCTTCTAAAGAAACATCCCACTTTTAAGTCTCTTCTGGAATATCCTCTCTTGGCTCAATGTTTATTTATATATTTCGATTATTATAAGAAATTTTCCCCTATTAATAAGTCCAGAAGTTGTTCAGCCCTCATGATACAAGCAAAGATTGATGTGAGGATCTGGGGTCCTTGTAGGTCAGGCACCTTAATTAGACTTTTTAAATATTGGTGACCCAAGACTGAAAGCCAAGGGCTCCACTATGTGCTAAACTCAGAGCGGGAAGGCTACCCTCATTTCTTTCTTCCACATCTCACCACCAGCATGAGACCATGCCACCTCTGAGAGGGATAAGAGCAGCAGGTGAGCTCTCGAGTAGCAGAACTTCCCACCTTCTTGGTTCCAGACAGTATCTGTTACATCAGGGAACATGCACACGACTCAGATCCCGCGTCCTCACCCACCTGTGCAATGGGCACTCCTCAAGGTCAGAATTCGGTTTGTGCTCCTTCTGCCAGTTACTTATCTTAGGGTTCCTAAATCTTCTTAGCTCTCTGACCATGAGTTTTGTTTATCGCAGCATCTTCTTCAAAACAAACAGGTCAGTAATGAATGCAAGGGAAACACCAGACTAAATATTTCCTTGTAGAGCCAGGAGGCATTTACATCTCAACGGGCCTTCTGAACTGATTTCTACCTGGCCTCTTTTCCTCCAGCCATGTGTGAACCTGAGCAATACCAGACACATAGTGCTATCAACTTGTGACTCCCAACACCTGACAACAAATCCTGAAGCTGTGATTGGTCTAGGTAGCAGGTGATCAGATGTGACTTGTTTGTTTTTTTGTTTTCTCTAACAGTACTGAAATCACTTGCACTTTTCCTCATTTCTTAAAGAAAAGAAAATCCAGTTTGCTTGCCAGGAATTGTTTAGCATTAGGTTTACAAAGTTTGTTGTTGAATGTTGAATATTTGTCCAAAGGTGTTTGACAAAACAGAAGCTGCTTGGTCCCTGTTCTGCCTGCTAAGTCATAAGGATTAAGGCCATGTGGCTGGGGTACTTATGTCAAGTCCGGAATGGGGCAGTGTCCCTCTCCTACCTCTCTGCGGAGACGCAACTGAAGGTCACGTTGGACTCAGTGTAGGGCAGGTATCTGTCATGCTACGAAGAAGTTTAAAGGAGTCTTTTTGGTTGGAGAGGTGACAAGTAGGTAGGATAGGATCTCTTAAGATGGGAAAGATACTGGGGAGTGGAGGGCTGCTTGGCACCAGGGAACTGCAGTGAGGTGGAACTGAGCTCCACTCCTAAATCTCCAGACTAGCCCGCACTGTCTAGCTTCCCTGAGTCATCTTTTTTCCAGCATCCTGTCAGATCCCTCATTGTACTGATTTTCCCTCTTATGTTAACTATACCAATATTATTTTTTTAGCAATTGAAATGCACTTTTTTATTTCAACTCAATCATGATTTTAAGTATAAAGAATTTATAGATTGTTAAAACTACTTTTTCTGTGTATTTTTAACCACTCAATGTAGCATTGTATATTTTATTCTTGTGAGACTCTGGTACAAGGTGTGCCGCTTAATGATTTTTCCAAGATGCTGGGCCTTTGGATGTGTACGGTAACCAACTCAATGCTAATATTCAAAGTAAAAAAAAAAAAAAAAAAGCAGCCCTAACCCTTGTGTGTCTTTCTTCATGTCATTTCTTCGTCAGTTGACAACACTGTAAGCTCCTCTTGGTTAGTGAATTGCCCTTTTTATGTAAAAATGAACAGTCTTACCATCTTCATCTGCTATCAGTTGTTATCTCTAGTGATGGTAATGGGCTACCCCAAATCCTGCCTGACACTGTGAATAACATGTTTTCAAGGTTGTTGGCTAAAGTTAGATTGATTCATTCTCTCTTTGCAGTACTGCCTGGCTCAGTGCTTTCACTAATATTGTCCAGCTGAGCAGTAATCTGAACTGCCCTTCAGAACAGTGTTTGGGAAGAGTCAGGATTGAGCCCTGAACCAGTTTGAAGAGTAATAAACACAGATGGAAACAGCTTACAAAATACAGTCAGCGAAAAGCAGTGATTGTAAGATATGGCACTTGGGATAAGGCTCCTACCCCTACCCCCATTCAATTATTTTGGGTGCCCAGTGTGTGCTGGGCTCTGACCTGAACACTGGGGATTTAGTAGTGAGCAAAATAGAGTCTCTACTCTCATGGAGCCTGCTTTTCAGGGACAAAGCCCAACAAGAAACAAAGAAATACTATCTAATGTGAGGTCAGGGGGTGTGGCCCCTTGTAATGTGAAACTTGCCCTCAGAGCTATGACCAGGGGCAACTGGGAGATCAACTGGTTTCTGTCCTAAGTCCTTCCAGCTCACAGCCCAACCTACTTTGTTCCTTCTAAGGATTCCAATGAGATAGGGAGTTTAGCATATAGGAAGAAACTCTTATTCAAATTCTGCTTTGTTTGAAACCTCCTAGAATGGAACAAACTGCCCAAATTATAGAATTACCATTTTGATTCTCCATCATCTCATCTCTGACTAGATGTAGATGAGATGGTACACACTGTTTCTTTTGGGGTACAAGGTAGATACTTGCCCCCACTTTCAATCTTTGACCATGGCCCCTGGAAAGAAATGTATTTTACTTTGCTATTCTATATTTATATATATGAGCTTATTTGTGTAAATGAATAATAAATTCAAGAAAAATATCTGGGCCAAGTATAATGGCTCATGCCTATAATCCCAGCACTTTGAGAGGCTGAGGTGGGAGGATTGTTTTAAGCCAGGAGTTTAAGACCAGCCCAGGCAATGTAGCAAGATCCCCATCTCTAGAAAAATATTTAAAATTAGCCAGTGTGGTGGTGTGATGTGTGCTTGTGTTCCTAGTTACTTGCGAGGCTGAGGCAGGTTACAGGAGCTCTGATGACACTACTGCACTCCAGCCTGGGCAACAGAGCAAGATCTCTGTCTCTTAAAAAATTTTAAAAAAGAATAAAAGAAAAATATCTGAATGTGCTGTGCTTTATAACGTTTTTTTAATCCACCATTATACAAATGAAGTTCTTTTTTATTTTTATTTTATTTTTTTTTTAGACAGTCTCACTTTGTTGCCCTTGGTAGAGTGTAGTGGCATCCTAGCTCACAGCAACCTCAGGCTTAAGCGATTCTCTTGCCTCAGCCTCCCAAGTAGGTGGTACTACAGGCGCCCGCCACAATGCCCGATGATGTTTTGTTGCAGTTGTCGTTTAGCAGGCCCTGGCCGGATTCTAACCCACCAGTCCCAGTGTAGGTAGCTGGCACCCCAACCACTGAGCTACAAGTGCTGAGCCTCAGGCTGGTCTTGAACCTGTGAACTCAGGCAATCCACCTGCCTCGGCCTCCCAGAGTACTAGGATTACAGGCATAATCTTTTTTTTAAAGGCCCATGCTAATCTCTGTATCATTCCAGTTTTATTACATACTTATGTACTTCTTACATTTCTATTTTCTATATTTTAAAATGGTGGTTATGGGCCACCAAATTAATTTTAAGCCTCATTGATGAGTTGTACCTAGAATTTGAAAATCCCTCTCCCAAAATGACATGTATTTGCATTATTTTATTCAATCCCTTTCCAACAGCAGCCTGATTTCAATTTCATACAGAATCACGTTTTAACTGGATCTTCCAACATTGTAAGCCTATGTGTTTCTATTTCTGACTGGGCCCAAACTCTTAGGCTCCCTGTACACCTTACCTCTTGCTCATTCCAATGCCCTGTGGTGGAGACAGTTCACGTTCCAGGTTCACTGCAGTCCATTCTCACTGGAGCCTGTAACCCACTGCTAGTATCACAGTAGGTAACTAGAACTGCTGCCTGGAAATTTAAACATAAGCTCCCTTTTCTAGGGGAGGAAATCCTTACAGTAATGATTAGCGATGAGAACCCACATCCTTTTGTGATGTGTCCTTGCCCCTCCTTCCAATCAGGTTCCCAGTAAGAGGTATGGTCATTCTCCACTCCCTTGACTGGGTTGGTCTTGTGACTTCTTTGACCCCAAAAAATGTGAAAATGATGCGCAAGTTCTGGAGCTTATGCCTCAAGACACCTTGCAGCTTCTACCTTTATTTTCTTAAAACACTTACACCACATAAAGAAGCTCAGGCTAGACCACTGAGTGATAAGAGCTGCATGGAGAGAGAGTTCCCAGCTGTCCTTGCCAAGGCTCCAGATAGGATGAGGATGTCACAGATCTACTAGCTCAGCTGACCCACCAGCTTAATGCAGGCTTAGGAGCCTACATGAAACCAACAGAATAACCACTCAGCCAAACCACAGAATCATGAGAAATAAATCATTGTAGAAGCCACTAAGATTGGAGTGGTTTGTCATGCAGCAATAGACAACTCGAAATAGCCCCTAGTTTAGGTCTGACAGTTACTAAGAGCTAATATCTGCAGAGATCCTTGGGCATGAAGCTTAACTTCTTTGGTCATAACTGAGTACAGGTTGAGTATCACTAATCCCAAATCTGAAATGCTCCAAATTTGAAACTTTGAGTGCCAACATGATGCTCAAAGGTCATGCTTTAAAGAAATACTTATTGGGCTCAGCACCTATAGCACAGTGGTTATGGCGCCAGCCACATACACCGAGGGTGGAGGGTTGGAACCCGGCCTAGGCCAGCTAAAACAACAATGACAACTGCAACAAAAAATAGCTGGGCGTTGTGGTGGGCCCTTGTAGTCCCAGCTACTTGGGAGACCAAGGCAAGAGAATCACCTAAGCCCAGGAGTTGGAAGTTGCTGTGAGCTATGTGACGCCATGGCACTCTACCAAGGGTGATAAAGTGAGACTGTCTCTACAAAAATAAATAAATTAAATTAAAATAGCTGGGTGTTGTGGCAGGTGCCTGTAGTCCCAGCTACTCTGGAGGCTGAGGCACGAGAGTCGCTTGAGCCCAAGAGTTTGAGATTGCTGTGAGCTATGATGCCCCAGCACTCTCCCAAGGGTGACACAGTGAGACTGTCTCAAAAAAGAAAGAAAGGAAAGAAGGAAGGGATGGAGGGAGGAAAAGAAAGAAAGAAAGAAAACACTCATTGGAGCATTTTGGATTTGGGATTAAGGATACTCACCTGGTACGTATATAATGCAAATATTCCAAAATCTGAAAAAATCCAAAATTGAAAACACTTCTAGTTTTAAGCACTTTGGATAAGGGATATTCAACCTGCAATAGTTTTATCTTTTTTCCCCTTTTTAGGGGGTGTTACCTCTGTTTCCAATTCCTACTTAGCAACCATGAGCTAGAAAGTAAGGAAGGTTTCCACATGTCTACAGCAGATTGCACCAACACCACAGCCCTTTCAGGATTCCTTTCCACCTCATGTTCTCAAACTTATTCCTGAACTTTGGGGTTAGGGAGTGCCTGGTTTTAAAGTCCTCTGACTGTATGTACATCTCACCCTCAGTCCCTGCACCTAACACATAGTAGCACCATATTTAGCTTCAATATTCTGCAACAACTTTGATCCTTCCCAAGATGTTACTGAGGGACATAGCAAAAGAGAAACGCACAGGCTTGTTTACAAGCAAACCGAGCCTAAATCTTTTCTTTCATACATAGTAATTCTCTTGTCTATGACCAAGTAATTTAACTACTTTGAGCCTGCTTCTACATCTGCAAAAGGGGGTATTAATAACAACTACCTTGGGCAGCACCTGTGGCTCAACGAGTAGGGCGCTGGCCCCATATACCAGAGGTGGTGGGTTCAAACCCGGCCCTAGCCAAAAACTGCAATAATAATAATAACAACTACCTCAAGGTCATTGTCAGGATTAAAGAAATGCAGGTAAAATGCTTAGCTCAGTGTTTGGCAGGTAATATTTGTGACAGGCTGCTCTAAGATGTACCCAGTGATCTGCACTGCCTGCTATTCACACCTTGGTGTAATAATCCCTCCACCCCTTGACTCAGTGACTTACTACTAACAAATACAGCCGTCCACATACACTGGAGCTGGCAGGTTCAAACCCAGTCCAGGCCTGCCAAGCAACAGTGACAACTATAACCAAACAATAGCTGGGTGTTGTGGTGGGCACCTGTAGTCCCAGCTACTTGGGAAGTTGAAGTGAGAGAATCGCTTAAACCCAAGAGATGACAGTTGCTGTGAGCTGTGACAATACAGCACTCTATTGAGGGTGACATAATGAGACTCTGTCAAAAAGAAAAAAACGCACGGCGGTGCCTGTGGTTCAATCAGCTAAGGCGCCAGCCATATGCACCTAAGGTGGCGGGTTCAAATCCCCAGCCCAGGCTCGCCAAACAACAATGATGGCTGCAACCAAAAAATGGCTGGGCATTGTGGCGGGCACCTGTGGTCCCAGCTACTTGGGAGGAGGAGGCAGGAGACTCGCCTGAGCCCAGGATTTGGAGGTTGCTGTGAGCTGTGATGCCATGGCACTCTACCCAGGGGGATAGCTTGAGG
>CAUYQV010063637.1:0-12920 GCA_963574575.1 Galagoides demidoff
GGAGTGCAGGACATTGTGGTAGGGGAAGGGAGTCACTTTCTCATCCCATGGGTACAGAAACCAATTATCCTTGACTGCTGCTCTCGACCATGTAACATGCCAGTCATCACTGGTAGCAAAGATTTACAGAATGTCAACATCACGCTGTGCATCCTCTTCCGGCCTGTGGCCAGCCAGCTTCCTGGAATCTTCACCAGCATTGGAGAGGACTATGATGAACGTGTGCTGCCATCTATTACTACAGAGATCCTCAAGTCAGTGGTGACTTGCTTTGATGCTGGAGAACTAATCATCCAGAGAGAGCTCGTCTCCAGGTAGGTGCGTGATGACCTTACAGAACGAGCAGCAACCTTTAGGCTCATCCTGGATGATGTTTCCTTGACGCATCTGACCTTCGGGTAGGAGTTCACAGAAGTGGTGGAAGCCAAACAGGTGGCTCAGTAGGAAGCAGAGAGGGCCAGATTTGTGGTGGAAAAGGCTGAGCAGCAGAAAAAGGCAGCCATCATCTCTACCGAGGGCGACTCCAAAGCAGCAGAGCTGATTGCCAACTCACTGGCCACATCGGGTGATGGCCTGATCGAGCTCTGCAAGCTGGAGGCTGCAGAGGACATTGCATTCCGGCTGTCGCACTCTCAGAACATCACCTACCTGCTAGCAGGGCAGTCTGTGCTCCTCTAGCTGCCCCATTGAGGGCCTGCCCTGCCTGTACTCCGGCCAACTGGGCCACAGCCCTGATGATAATTAACACCACCTCCCTTCTGCCCCCACCCAGAAATCACTGTGAAATCTCATGATTGGCTTAAAGTGAAGGAAATAAAAGTAAAATCACTTCAAAAAATAAAAATTTTGTGGCACACCTAAGATCCTCTCAGGACACCCGGGTTGAAAATCACTGGTATAGAGGATCCCTGACTAGGTCAACACAAATAGAAGTACTTCCTATTGACTTCCAAAGAAGAGTGTCCTGAGGTGAAAGGTCAGCAGAGTAATTATTGGGAAGACAAGGGACAAAAGTATACTAAGATCATCACGTAGTCTTGTCTGTTTATTAATACTGCTTACTTCTGCTAGAAATTATCTGTCTGGAGAGTTCCCAAAACTACTCAGTATCTTGACTGTGGGAAATGCAGAACTTTTCCTCTGCTAAGCCACACCTACAACACCATCTATGCTGTTATTTGCAGCCTCTAGTGTATATCTGCATGTCCTAAGGGGCAGGGAGGAGCTTTATTTTATTTTTAATTAACTTACATGTGTTTTTTTGTTTGTTTTTATTTTTTTGAGACAGAGCCTCAAGCTCTTGCCCTGGGTAGAGAGCTGTGGCATCACAGCTCACAGTAACCTCTTAACTCCTGGGCTTAAGCAATTCTCCTACCTCTGCCTCCCAAGTAGCTGGGACTACAGGTGCCAGCCACAATGCCCAGCTGTTTTTTGGTTGCAGCCATCATTGTTTGGCGGGCCCATACTGGATTCGAACCCACCAGCTCAGGTGTATGTGGCTGGTGCCTTAACCGCTTGAGCCACAGGCACCAAGCCAACTTGCATGTTTTATAATAGTTAAAATGTATTTTGTTTTTTATAAAGCCAAATAACAGATACAGAACATTAGTGGAAAAACTGGCCAAATTCAAATAAAGTTTGCAAATTTAGTTAATAGAAATGATTTACCAAATGTTCATTTCTTTGTTTTAGTAAGTGTACTATGATTATATAAGATGATGACATTAGGGGAAGTATTGGCCATGGTGACTCACACCTGTAATCCTTAGCACTCTAGGAGGCCAAGGCCGGTGGATTGCCTGAGTGCAAAGGTTCTAGACCAGCCTGAGGCAGAGTGATACCTAGTCTCTAAAAATAGCCAGGCATTGTGGTGGGCATCTATAGTCCCACTTACTTGGGAGGCTGAGGCAAGAGAATTGCTTGAGCCCAAGAGTTGGAGGTTGCTGTGATCTATGATGCCAGGGCACTCTACTGAGGGCAACAAAGTGAAACCCTATCTCAAAAAAAAAAAAAAAAATTAGGGAAAATGGTTGAAGGTTGTGTAGGAATTCTGAACTATCTTTGCAACTTTTCTATAGATTTAAAATAAATAACTTAAAAAATTTTACATATAATAATAAAGGTCTTCACATTGAAAAAAAAAAAAGCCGGCTCAGTGCCTGTGACTCAAGTGGCTAAGGCACCAGCCACATACACCTAAGGTGGCAGGTTCAAATCCAGCCCGGCCCGCCAAAACAGCAATGACGGCTGCAACCACAAAATAGCCGGGCATTGTGGCGGGTGCCTGTGGTCCCAGCTACTTGGGAGGCTGAGGGAGGAGACTCACTTGAGCCCAGGAGTTGGAGGTTGCTGTGAGCTGTGATGCCATGGCACTCTACCCAGGGGGACAGCTTGAGGCTGTGTCTCAAAAAAAAAAAAAGCCAAATAGTGCCAAATCTGGGACAATCTAAGCATCAAAATCAGTAATATCGGTAATTGATTATGGCCCATTGAATTTTTAAAAACTCGGAGAGTCCTTATTTATACTAAATAAATAAATGGAGAAAAGAAGGAAAAAGGAAATCTTTCTTACTATAAGGCCAACTAATAAATGTATGCGGGGTAATAGAAAATTGTGATTTTTTTCAGCCATTCTAGTAAATAAATAACTGACTCAGATAAAATGATTAGAGGAAAGTTGGATGGGGAACAGGTTATTTACATGTTCTAAAAGTAATCTCCCCATAGGTTGCTTATTAATTGCAAAAGAGAAAATGGTAACTATAAAGCAGGGAAACCTGTAAGTTACATAGCTATCTTAAGCAAAGGTAACATCATCAATAAAGTGACAAAAATATCTCATATATTGAGTTTTGTTTTGTTTTTTCCTGCTTCTGCATTTTGTTTCTATTTCTTCCAGACTCCTATTTTCTGTTTTTGTCATACTCTTTGGAGGCTGTCCTCAAAAGTCTGGTAATCCTTGATTACTGATTCATGTTTATTTATTTATTTATTTATTTATTTTTTGAGACGGAGCCTCAAGCTATCCCCCTGGGTAGAGTGCCATGGCATCACAGCTCACAGCAACCTCCAACTCCTGGGCTCAAGCGAGTCTCCTGCCTCAACTTCCCAAGTAGCTGGGACTACAGGTGCCTGCCACAACGCCCGGCCAATTTTTTTTTTTCGTTGCGGCCATCATTGTTGTTTGGCGGGCCATGCTGGGGATTCAAACCCGTCACCTTAGGTGTATGTGGCTGGCACCTTAGCCGCTTGAGCCACAGGCGCCGAGCCCTGATTCATATTTAACAATGAGGCATTAATGGCTCGGCACCTATAGCTCAGCAGCTAGGGCGCCAACCACATACACTGGTGTTGGTGGGTTCAAACCCAGCCCAGGCCTGCCAAACAGCAATGACAACTACAACTAAAAAATAGCCAGCCATTGTGGTGAGCACCTGTAGCCTCAGCTACTTGGGAGGCCGAGGCAAGAGAATCGCTTAAGCCCAAGAGTTGGAGGTTGCTGTGAGCTATGACGGCACCGCACTCTACTGAGGACTACATAATGAGACTCTGTCTTAAAAAAAAGAAAAGAAAAGAATGGGGGTAGTGCCCGTAGCTCAGTCGGCAGGGCGCCGGCCACATACACTGTGGTTGGCAGGTTTGAACCCCGCCTGGGCCAGCTAAAAAAAAAGAATGAGGCATTAAAAACTGACTAAAAATTCTGTGAGAATGGAAAAGCGTATCATCTGGCAAACTTGTTTGGTAGACAGTCTGTGTCTGGCATTCTTTTCTCTGGTAGTTCAGTTTCTACAAAGAAGTAATCTGTAAAGGGCAGAGGGGGGAAAGGAAATCTGGCTATTGATATTCTCCTGAAATAGGAGAAAAGAGTCTAGCAATTCTCTTCTGGAGATTTTCACTTATTCCCCCAGTTGTTAGATTGGCCCCTCATCCTGCTTTCTTCTGTGCCCTGTTTTCCTGACTCTAATGCAGTTCCTCTGAAATTTCTCCAGAAAATAAATCCCCAGTTCCCTTAGGGAGCAGGAAAGGGGTGGTCTCCTGACAGTATAGAGTTTGTTGCAGGACTCTTGTAGGGCTGGGAGTCTAACTGCTTCTTTTACTGACTTTAACCAACATCCCTATTTTTAACAGCTTAGTACATCCACCCCTACTTTCAGAGATACTTGGTCTCTTAATTCCTGAGTCAGTCAAGGATTCTACAGAGATGAATTTGCCTGCTTCTTTGATAACATCTCCCTTCATAGGCACTGTTTGTTGTTTCTAATCTTTGTTCTCCTTTGTTGTTGTGTTTTGTTTTGTTTTGTTTTTGAGACAGAGTCTCACTTTGTCACCCTTGGTAAGAATGCCATGGCATCATAGCTCACAGCAACCTCAAATTCTTCAGCTCAAGCAGTTCCCTTTCTTCAATCTCCCAAGTAGGTGAGAATATAGGTGCCTGCCACAACACCTGGCTATTTTTTCAGAGAGGGGGTCTAGCTCTTGCTTAGGCTTGTCTCCAACTCCTGAGCTCAGGCAATCCACCTGCCTTGGTCTCCCAGAGTGCTAGGATTACAGGGAAGAAACACCATTCCCAGCTTTTGTTGTTAGTGTTGTTTTTTGAAACAAAGTCTCACTATGTCACCCTTGGTAGAGTGCGGTGACGTCACAGCTCACAGCAACCTCAAACTCCTGGGCTTAAGCAATTCTCTTGCCTTAGCCTCCTGAGTAGCTGGAACTACAGGTGCCTGCCACAATGCCTGGCTCTTTTTTTGGTTGCATTTGTCATCATTGTTGTTTAGCTGGCTCAGGCTGGGTTTGAACCTACCAGCCTTCAAGTATGTGGCTGGCACCCTACACACTGAGCTATGGGCGCCGCCTTATTGTTTTTGTTGAGATGATGAGTGGATACTTACTGCATTTCCATAAAACTTCAAATTTCATGGGGTTTGTATATTACCTTTAAAATTTTTCATGTAGAATTCACACTACAAGTCCTATTTTCTTTTCTTTTCTTTTCTTTTTTTGAGACAGAGCCTCAAGGTGTCACCCTGGGTAGAGTGCTGTGGCATCACAGCTCACAACAACCTCCAACTCCTGGGCTCAAGCAATTCTCCTGCCTCCGCCTCCCAAGTAGCTATAGTTGCCCGCCAGAACACCCAGCTTCTTTTTGGTTGCAACCATCATTGTTATTTGGCGGGCCAGGGCTGGATTCGAACCCGCCAGCTCAGGTGTATGTGGCTGGCACCTTAGCCACTTGAGCCACAGGCGCCAAGCCCCTATTTTATTTTCTATGGGTAGTGATTAAAATATCAGTTCAGTTTTTTAAGTTCAGTTTTGGGAGTAATGTAGATAATGTTTGGACCTGATTAGTTCTGCTACCATTGCAGACTACTTACATCACAAGCAGATTTCTTTTTTTTTTTCTTTTTTGAGACGGAGCCTCAAGCTATCCCCCTGGGTAGAGTGCCATGGCATCACAGCTCATAGCAACCTCCAACTCCTGGCTCAAGCGAGTCTCCTGCCTCCGCCTCCCAAGTAGCTGGGACCACAGGCGCCCGCCACAACGCCTGGCCATTCTTTGGTTGCAGCCATCATTGTTGTTTGGCAGTCCTGGGCTGGGGACTTGAACCCGCCACCTTAGGTGTACGTGGCTGGCGCCTTAGCCAATCGAGCCACAGGCGCCGAGCCTACATCCCAAGCAGATTTCTTTCAGGCATTTTAGTATTTATCTTTTTTTATTCCTTCCCTTTTTCGTAAACACAAATTTTCTTACTCTGGATATATTTTAGTAAATAAGTTTATTACTACAGCATGAGAGGCTTTTTTATACCACCTTATAGACAAGTAACCAAGCTCATGTGATAAAGAATGTTACTCATACTCAGCTGATGGAAATGCTTTGACATTTTCAGAGTCCCAGCCTCCCAAAGAGTGAACCTTTAGAATAGCAGTTCTCAACCTGTGGGAACAGTATTAAAGGGTCACGGCATTATAGTATTTCTATAAAACCTCACGGCAGGTTGAGAACTACTGCTTTAGAACATGAGGTTTACAAAGCTGCTTAACCTGGCCAGCCAGCAAACTGCCCTCCAGACCCTTGCATCTTCCCTCACACAGTATTGCCTCTCTGTCTGCCACCTCTTTTTTTTTTTTTTTTTTTTTTTTTTTGAGACGGAGCCTCAAGCTATCCCCCTGGGTAGAGTACTATGGCATCACAGCTCACAGCAACCTCCAACTCCTGGGCTCAAGCAAGTCTCCTGCCTCCGCCTCCCAAGTAGCTGGGACCACAGGTGCCTGCCACAACGCCTGGCCATTCTTTGGTTGCAGCCATCATTGTTGTTTGGCGGGCTGGGCTGGGGATATGAACCCGCCACCTTAGGTACATGTGGCTGGCGCCTTAGCTAATTGAGCCACAGGCGCTGAGCCTCTGCCACCTCTTAAAACAGGCACGGTGACATGCACCTATAGTCCCAGCTACTCAGGAGGCTAAGGCAGGATTGCTTAAGCCCTGGAGTTTGAGGGCAACCTGGGCAACACAGCAAAACACAGTCTCAAAAAAAAAAAATTAATTAAAAATAAACTCATATAAGTATCCCTTGGTTAGATTATTTTCTGTAGAAAGTTTATACTCTAGAATCCTATAACTCTTTAACGTGTACTCACTATTCTTTTCTAAGAATTCTTAGTAGATTTTTAAATAAGTTCATTGCATAAACACTTATTGAACAGTTGTTATACTCAATAAGATGTATGCAAAATATTGAGAATACAGAAATGAAAGCCATGGTTCTTGATCCTAAATAGCTCAAATTCCATTTAAGTGAAGCAGACAATACATATTTGGTGATAATGATTTTCACTGAATGATAGGGGCACACAGAAAAAAAAAAATCTAACTTTAAGCATGGAAATAAAGGAGAATATGGTAAGTCTGAGAACTCACATAATTTTATACATGGCTAGAGGTATGTGAGCGCAAGAATAAATAAGTTTGAAAGGTAGTTAGACCTAGACTGTAAAGAGCTTGTCTGTCTTACTCAGAATTTTGGATTTTTTTCCTAAAGACATTGTGAAGGTATAGAAGAATTTTATAGGAGAGTAAAAATATCAGATTAATGTTTAGAAAGACTGCAGTCCTAGGACAAATTTTGGGAGTAATGTAGATAATGTTTGGACCTAATTAGTATTAGGGGATATGGAAGAGTTGAGAATGACTTCCAGATCCCTTCTTTGGATAACTGACGGATAGTGAGAATTACAGGAGAATGATCAAGATAGAGATGGTGATAAAATTATACTTATACCCCATAAATTTATATAAATTTAAAAAAAACAGGGCAGTGCCTATGGCTCAGTGGGTAGGGTGCTGGCTCTACATCCTGAGTGTGGCAGGTTCAAACCCAGCCCCGGCCAAACTGTGACAAAAAAATAGCTGGGTGTTGTGGCAGGCGCCTGTAGTCCCAGCTACTCAGGAGGCTGAGGCAAGAGAATTGCCTAAGCCCAGGACTTGGAGGTTGCCGTGAGTTGTGTGACGCCATAGCACTCTACCAAGAGCGATAAACTGAGACTCTGTCTCTACAAAAGAAAAAATAAAGAAAAAAAAAAATAAAAGTTTATATATATATAGGTGGAAAAAGAATCTGTGGCATTTTCCTGGTTCTGTATATATTAGATAATTTTGATTTGTATTTCAATGCCTTAACTACTGACCTGTGGTTGCCGAGCCTCTGGACATTTTGAATATGATTTTGTGATACTTTGGATCCCCTTAAAATCCTCTAGAGACACTTTATTTTCTTTTTTTGGCAGGTAAACAATCTGGTTTAGAGTCACACTACAAGTCCTATTTTATTTTCTATGGGTAGTGATTAAAATATCAGTTCAATTTTTTTTTTAAACGATTAGGATGGTAACGGGGATTGTGAGGACAGTTGGTTCTCTTTGGTCATTATTGACTTGAGATATCAATGAGACATTCAAATGGAGCAGTTAAAAATTTCTTTTCAGGATTTATCCCTTATCTCTTAGTCGCTTTGTGGGAACATAAAATTTCTTGTTAATGGCCAGTGCTCTAACAATTTGTAATTCAATATGTGTCTCTTTATCTTGAGCTTTCTCCTTTTCCTTGACTCTTCTGCCCTAAGTTATGAGACCAGACTCTAACAATAGGACTGTACAGTCTTAACTATTAAAAAGTGACCAAGACTTTTTTTAAAAAGTAGTAACAATGCTTTACATTTCTGTAAAGCGTTCAATTTACAGAGCACTTTTCTTTTCTTTCTTTCTTTCTTTTTTTTTTTTTTGAGAAAGAGTCTCAGGCTGATAGTGCTGTGGCGTCACAACTTATAGCAACCTCAGACTCTTGGGCTTAAGCAATTCTCTTACCTCAGCCTCCCAAGTAGCTGTTAATACAGGCGCCTGCCACAATGCCTGGCTATTTCTTGTTGTTGCAATTGTCACTGTTATTTTCACTGTCCCGGGCTGGGTTTGAACCCACCAGCCTCAGTATATATGGCTGGTGCCCTACCCACTGAGCTATGGTCACCACCTACAGAGCACTTTTGTACACTGTTTTAAGTAGGCCATTGTTCAGATCTGTAGCAGGAGGTATACATGTATGTCTCCCTGTGCCTTCTACATACTTTTTCTTTTAACTGCATAAAATAGCCTGGTCCAGGCACAGAAGTACTCAGTAACCAGTGTTTATATTCATATGTATTTTATTTACGCCATCCTTGGATCTCTATTGGTCGGAAAAGTGGTCCACGCAATCACTGGGTTCTGGAGAATGCTGGGATTAAGGTGGATTGATTGATGCTGGATATGAGAAAAAGGTACCCATATCCAGTCTTCTCAGATTTACCCAAGTTACTGTCCTATTTTGGTCAGAGCTCTGTAACCTTGTTTGTAGGGCTTTTGGGTATTGACTAACATCTTATCATTTGATTATAATAATATTACACTTTTTGAATGTTTGTATCAGTCACAGTTTTAAGTGCTTAATAGTATTAATTCATTTGATGTAGTAGGTATTATTTTTATCACCATTTGATAGGAATGGGGGCAGGGAAAGAACAGGTAACTGGCCTAGGACCACTCAACACACCAACAGATATTATATCATCTTCATTACATTCAAATTTTTCTAATATACAATTTCAATACTTGTTGCTACTATTTTTATTCTAATGAGATATGTTATACCTCCTGATTCTATGAATTCATGTTTTTAATCACTTCTAGAATATTTTCACCATTATCTCATCAAATATTATTTCTCCTTGATTCTGTACGAAGAATTCTGATTAGAATTATGTTAAACCTCATTCCATCTTATCTCTTAACTTCTCTTTAATTTTTGTCTCCATGTCTTTTTATGCTATATTTTATATAATTTCTTCAGCTCTATCTTCCAGTTCATTAATTCTCACTTCAACTTTGTCTGTCTATTAAACTTGTCCATAGAATTTTATTTCAAAAGTTACATTTCTAAAAGTTCTCTCTGGCTCGGCGCCTATAGCACAGTGGTTATGGCACCAGCCACATACACTGAGGCTGGAGGGTTCAAACCCAGCCTGGGCCAGCTAAACAACAATGAAAGCTGCAACAACAAAAATAATAGGCAAGCATCTGTAGCGACTTGGGAGGCTGAGGCAAGAGAATCATGTAAGCCCAAGAGCTTGAGGTTTCTGTGAGCTGTAATGCCATGGGATTCTACCAAGGGTGACATAGTGAGACTCTGTCTCAAAAAAAAAAATGGAAGGAGGGAGGGGATGGGGGGTCAAGGGGTATGGTATACCTTTTGAGGGCTGGACACAAATGTAAGAGGGTCCTTATCTAACAAAAGCAATTAGTGTAACCTAGTTCTGTGTACCCTCAATGAATCCCCAACAATAAAAAAAGAAAAAGATAAAACCTGATTTTTCATAACTGACTTTTTATTCATAATAAGAATGAAATTAATATTGAATAATTTTGTGTATTCTTTCTTGGGAAAATTTCGTCTTATTGTTGGCTAACCCAGTATGTCAAATGAACACATTTTGTTTTTATCCTAGAAAGTTTACATTACTTAGAAAGTTCTCTTTTAATTAATTATTATTATTATTATTATTATTATTATTTTAGACAGAGCCTCAAGCTGTGGCCCTGGGTAGAGTGCTGTGGTATCACAGCTCACAGCAACCTCCCAACTCCTGGGCTCAAGTGATTCTCCTGCCTCCGCCTCCCAAGTAGCTGGGACTACAGGCACCCACCACAATGCCTGGCTATTTTTTGGTTGCAGCCCTCATTGTTGTTTGGTGGGCCTGAGCTAGATTCAAATCTGCCAGCTCAGTTGTATGTGGCTGGTGCCTTAGCTGCTTGAGCCACAGACGCAGAGCCTTAATTTATTTTTTAAAAATAAAACTATGGGTCTCGGCACCTGTAGCTCAACGGCTAGGGCATCAGCCACATATACCAAAGCTGGCGGGTTCAAATCCAGCCTGGACCTGCCAGACAACAAGGACAACTACAACCAAAAAATAGCCAGGCATTGTGGCAGGCGCCTGTAGTCCCAACCACTTGGGAGGCTGAGGCAAGAGAATCGCTTAAGCCCAAGAGTTTGAGGTTGCTGTGAGCTGTGACACTATGGTACTCTATTGAGGGTGACATAGTGAGACTCTGTCTCAATAAATAAATAAATAAAATTATGGAATATGTATTTATAAAAAATAAATAATAGAAGTTCTCTTTGGGGGTGGTACTTTATAGCTCAGTGGATAGGGTGCTGGTCACATACATGGAGGCTGGTGGGTTCAAACCAGCCTGGGACCAGCAAAAACAACTGTGACAACTGCAACAAAAATAGCCAGGCATTGTGGTGGGCACCTGTAGTCCCAGCTACTTGGGAGGCCAAGGCAAGAGAATCACTTAAGCCCAAGAGTTGGAGATTGCTGTGATCTGTGACGCTACAGCACACTACTGAGGGTGACATAGTGAGACTCTGTCTCAAAAGAAAAAAAAAGTTCTCTGGTTCTTTTTCAGATCTGCCTGGTCATGTCTAATGATTTCTTGCTACTTTGCTTATTTTTGAGATTTTATCCTTTATCTAGAATATTTCACACATAGCTGATTTATATTCTGTATAACCCTGAACATTTTCAATATGTGAAGTTCTTGCAGTCAATATCTATTATTTTCTCTGTTATTCATTCATGATGTCTTACTTTTAATTTTTTTGTCTTTAATTTGTGTGTATTGGTGATCATTAATCATAAACTAATTTTTCCTTGCTCTTTAATTTTGAAAATTCTGTTTTTTGGCTCGGCGCCTGTGGCTCAATCGGCTAAGGTGCCAGCCACATACACCTAAGGTGACGGGTTCAAATCCCCAGCCCGGGCCCACCAAACAACAATGATGGCTGCAACCAAAAAATGGCCGGGCATTGTGGCGGGTGCCTGTAGTCCCAGCTACTTGGGAGGCGGAGGCAGGAGACTCGCTTGAGCCCAGGAGTTGGAGGTTGCTATGAGCTGTGATGCCATGGCACTCCACCCAGGAGGATAGCTTGAGGCTCCGTCTCAAAAAAAAAAAAAAAAAAAAGAGTTATTAATATTATCATTAAGTTGTATTCTGCCCCTCCCCCAACTACTTTCAAAAGAAATACTATGGCATTTGATGTTAAGCAGAATGGATACAATAAGATTAATGCATTATAGAGAATCAGGGCCACAGAATGCAGGAGGAAGAAAAGATCTAATTGTTGGGATAACTGTAATTATTGTGACCTTAACAGGAAACCTGGCACAATGCCTCCTAGAAGCAGGGCAGAATGGAAATGTGCTAGACGACAGGGTTCTGTCACCATAAGGAAAAAGGAAGCATTCATCGGATTTCTGTCCATTTCCCTAACAGATAATGTCCCTGGCAAGGAACTGGGGTTACAAAATAGAATACTCAGATAACCTCTGACTTTTTTTTATTATTTGTATCAAAATTTTTTTATTGTTTGGTATTCATTCACCATACAAAGAATTAGGTTACACTAATTGCATTTGTTGGGTAAATTCTCTGTTACAATTATGACCTTTGGTTTTTCATCTTTAGTTCTCGTATCAGTTCTGAGGCAACCATCCTACATCTCACTCTGAGCATCTGCTGCCATCACTCTAGTCTGTGCTCTTAACACTTACCAATGAGATTACAAGTTGTAACTCACTGGCCTGCTTGTGTTCCCTCTGCTCACCAGTTCCCCTTATACAATGCCAATTGGTCCTCCTAAACCAAGAAGCTCAGCAAGGTACAGAAGGGTTCGGAAAGCTTTAGTTTCTCCCAAAGACCTCTGAGGGGAAAGCTCAGACTTTTCAGATGGGTATTCAAGGCACCTCATAATCTGATTGCGCCACATTTCATAGACCATTATGCTTCATTCCTAACCCTCCAAGCCAACCTCTCTCATCAGTGTTTTGACGGTGTCACGTGCCACCCTGCCTCTTCTGTGCTCCTTCCTGGGATTCCCTCCCTCTCCTTCCCACCTGTCTGACTCTTACTTCTCCTTCGAGGTGGAGGAGTTCCTCCCCTGGAAGCCTTCCTACCAGTGTGGGCACGTGTTTCCTCCTCTCCACTGTACTACCTACCATCTGTGGATGATGGGGGTGTGCTCTGGGGATTTCTGATCCTTTGGGGAGGGGGCTACAAGGTCAAGACCATTTTTATAATATAATACCAAGATGTGGTTGCCTTTCTAGTTGTGTTAATATCTGCAATAATGGTGCAAAAGCCACGTGGGTAAGACTTAAGCATCTTTGTACAACACAGCGGTGGCACCAAACTGGGCTAATGGTCATTTTTTCATCACCACATATGGGGGGGCGGGGGGGGGGAAGAGTCGTTTCACATAATAATGTTCGGAATGGTGCAATAAAAATTAAAAACATTACTAAATATTTTGCTGGTAGGGCATTTTT
>CAUYQV010063641.1:0-28198 GCA_963574575.1 Galagoides demidoff
TGTTTCTAGTTCAACCATATTAAACATTTGTAATATTTATAGATGATTACTTAGAAAAGAGGAAAACTTAATGGCAAGATATGTTGGTTTTTTTTTTTTTTTTTTTTTGAGACAGAGCCTCAAGCTATCCCCCTGGGTAGATTGCCATGGCATCACAGCTCATAGCAACCTCCAACTCCTGGGCTCAAACGAGTCTCCTGCCTTCGCCTCCCAAGTAGCTAGGACCACAGGTGCCCGCCACAATGCCCTGCCAGTTTTTGGTTGCAGCCATCATTGTTGTTTGGCGGGCCCGGGCTGGGGATTCAAACCTGCCACCTTAGGTGTACATGGCTGGAGCCTTAGCCGTTTGAGCCACAGGCGCCGAGCCGATATGTTGATTTTTAATATATTAAAATTTAGGGAGAAAAAACAGATTTGAAGGATTTAAATAGATCTGTGCAGTTGACACTGCATTTCTGTATCCTGTTAGTAACAGTTCAGACAATAGGATGTCTGACAAATGATGGCTGCTGAAGTTATTCAGTGTAGAATTTTGCAGTTGTTGAACATTGGTTGAAGCTCACAAACGTAGGTGAAATAATGTCATAATATTAAAAGCGTATAAGGAAAATATCCTGTCATATGAAATATTTTTAGCCAGTTGTGGTGGAATAGGGAAATTTTCAAAAGTTTGGGTGGAGTAGCTGGTTTTTATTGTTTTGAAATGTGAGTTGCTGTGAGAGGATAGGCTAAATTATTGGAGGATATTTTGTGGAAAAATATCTTCATCTTAATAATATTTATAGAAGTTTTCAAAGAAAATGTCTGCCTTCTCAATTAGGTTTGAAGTGGAATGTTTCTTACTCCCATGATGCCAGCTGTCACAAGAGTCTTAGCAAGTTTTCTTTATTTCATAGTGATACAGGGAATTCTCTAACTTCATTACTACTCTGTGACCCTAGATCTTTTGACACTAATAAGAGAACTCTGGAAAATAGTGACAGGTGTGGTGGGCACGTATGGACATGGTACCATAACTCTTCCTACAAGGGATACAGTTGACCAAGGGCTCTGACCTATTTCTCAGAAATCCATAGCCATACTTCCACTAAGCCAGGCTCCCATGAAGGAGAGCACTGGAAATCCCAAAGCAGAGTATTTCCTAGGAGACCAGATGACTCTGTAAGCCCATTTTTGTCTCAAAGATTTCCCAAATTTGAAGAAACTTTGTAAAAATGAAAGGCAGTCAGGAAACTTTTGTTTGTTTCTTTGTTTCCCTTGGAGTCATAATTGTACCGTGAGATTTGAAGCCCCCTCTTTTGCGCAAGTATTTACCGTTATAAATTACTTAGGAATTGAATCTCTGACACCTACTTCTCTGAGGACTTAGATTAATATTGAGAATTATATCTTTGTTTCTGAAGAAGAGATAAAACTGTGATGAAACTCCAATGATAAGAAAATTGTCTGAAAATTCTACTACTGTGATATTATGCAACTATTTTTCTTCACAAGCCCATCTTGAGGGCTTATCCTGTGGAAGAGAAGAAATCCCCTATATCAGGAATATCAGTTCAAACTTTACCTGGCATTGCCATCTTATAAAATAAATAAAATACACACACAGAAATAAATTGTACTGGTTAATGAAATGAGGATTATTAATAGACTATCTCATGGTAGGTAAATAATATAAATTGAAACTTTATAACTGAAATATGAGAGACCTTAGAGATTGCATAGATCACCTTTCTCATTTCCCATCTGATAAAACAGAGAGCCAAAGAACTGAAGTAGCTAATAGGAATAAAATACTTCGGTAGTTGCAAAAGTAAAATTATATATATATGTAAATTATATATATGTGTATATATATAATTTATAATAAATCACCCTAATAGGTACTTACATGATAATTATAACATTTAAACCTCAAAACATTCCCATAAGGAAGACTTTAATACTTTAATATCATTGCACCTGCTTAATTTTCTGGAAAATATTTCTCAAAGTTATTAAAGTAACTTGCCTTGAGTCTTACATTAGGAGATGGCAGATCCAGGTTAATTCACATTTTACAAGCTATGGCTTGAAGTCTTTTCCTGATGGGCTAGAATGTTCCCTAAGATACTCATTTTACTTTTTTAAAAAATAATTCTCTTAAAAATCCACACAGCAAATATAGTGTAATTTTTTATGTCAATTTCTTCCACTGGTGGTATCATTTTTCATTTAAATATATACAAAAATGTTTCATTTAAACCAAAAATATACAACATTTTTTCACTAAATAAATATCATGTTCTTCTTTTATAGAACTTGCTCATGATTTTCTCTGTGTCAACAATGTATTTACCAGAAAGCTCCTTTGACAAGTTTAAGTGGGAGTTGAAGTAGAATGATTAAAAAAAAGATTGCCTACTTCCTTACCTTATAGACTTGGAAGCTTAAAACATACAAACTATATAATAATTCTTTAGATATCCTTTTGCTTTTGGCAGTTTTTTTTTTTTTTTTTTTTTTGCTAGCGCCAGGTTTGAATCTGCCACCTCTGGTATATGGGGCCGGCGCCCTACTCCTTGAGCCACAGGTACCACCCTAGATATTCTTTTGCTTGTATAAAGTTCTATTTGTGTTGTGAAGCTTCTATTTTGAAGAAACGTTAGTATGGCCCATGGCATTACTACTAATATAATTTTTGAGATAAATCTTACTGTTTTAAAATGGTATAGGCAAAAACATGCCTTTCCTAAGCTGTCAGAGCATGCTGCCAATGTAAAAACTCACCATATTTTACTCTGCTCTTTTAATTACATCACTTTGATTTTCTTCTGTTATATGTGGTGTTACACGGACAGACCTGAGTTAGCAACTGTGCCCGACAGAGTCCTTAATAATTCCATACGTTTTTAGTTGACTATTTAGTATTTCCTAAAACCTTTCATCTAATGTATGAGTTAGCTTATCTTAAAACCATAGACAAGAAAAACAAAACTCTTTTAAGTGTGAATATCACTGTCAAACATGGAAAGGAGTTTATTCACACAATTGATCCTCAGTATTTAGACCTGTTTGACACTAAGAAACAGTTACAGAATTAGACCACACACTGTACAGCGTTTCTCAGGATTTTAATGGCTCTGCAGAGAGACTGAGACAATGTTAAACGTACAAATTCCGTAGAACTCTGCAGTGGAAAATCCCTTTGAAGCCTTCTATTTAGTGGAGAGTTACAAGAAAGCTTGTGTATGTGAATCTATGCGTATGTTGGACGAAGTTCCCAGAATAGACTTAAATGAAGCTTGCCATTATGCAAGGCACTGTGACACAGCGGGACGCACCTTCCCACCATCTCACTGCACCTTGCACTTGCCTAATTCTGTCCCCTGATGGTCCATTAATGTTTATATTTCATAACCACTCAGACCCAAGGGAACACGTTAACTTTTTTACCTTAGTATTCTATCTTAGAACACCTATATAATTGATTCTTTGTTGTTACTTTTAAGCTGTTCTCACAGCTTAAAGTTCTCATGGTTATCTTCTGATATATGATTATAGATTTCCAGTGGTGGAAGTGCTGGGTCACATGGTACTTCTATTTTTAGTTCTTTGAGAGACCTCTGTATTGCTTTCCATAGAGATGTATTAATTTACACTCCCACCAACGGTGTGTAGAATCCCCTGTCTCTAGGTGCTTTCCGACACCTTAGCATTTTGCCTTTGTAATTCTATTCTAACTCACTGATGTAGAATGATATCTCATTCGCTTTTGATTTGCGTTCCTCTGATGATTAGTAATGCTGAGCATTTTCTCATAGGCATGTTGGCTATTTGTAGATTTACCTTTGAAAAAATATCTGTTCACATCCTTTGCCCCATTTTTATGGGAATATTTGTCTTTGAAGTAGGTTCATTAGTCCCATTTTGCAGACTGGGAAGTTGAGGCTTTTTTTACTTAGCTAATTTTGCTATGGTTACACCTTCGTGAATTGGCAAATCTAGAAATCATGGGTATTAAGAAAATATAGGGGGCACACATGCAGGGGGACTGGGGCCAGACACGTGTTGCTCTTTGCTGTGCCTCAAAGCTGGGAGTCCCGATCTGGGAGGCCAGGCTCACCTCAGTTATAACTCATAAATACATTAATGTACCCAGTTATGATTTAATAAAGAATAAAAATAAATTTCTTACAGGGACAATGAAGGCCTGATTGATCTGAACTCTCTAAAGAGGCTGTTAGAGAAGCTTGACATCCCAGAGACCCACTTGGAAATGAAGAAGATGATCTCAGAGGGGACAGATGGGGTCAGCACACCATTTCCTATGGACACTTTGTGCATACGATGCAGGGGAAATGGTCCACAGTACTTAAGCTAGTCGTGATGTTTGAAGGAAAAGCCCACAAAAGCAGCCCCAAGCCACTTGGTTCCCTTCCAGAGGGAAACACTGCTAGCTTACTCTGAGAAGCCTACCTGGACCCCATCCTGCCTGCCTGCCTCTGTTCCTCCTTGGCTTCTGGAATCATTGTGATTTGGCTTACTTGCTTGTTTGGTGCTGGTGTGTTTGTTTTCATTGTTGTTTTTGTAAAACACAGATCATCTTCCTTGAAGGTGTTCTAGGTGGTAGAATAGGCAGCCTTGGGCCCCCCACTCCTCTGCATTCCCCCTTTGTCCTCTCCCTGCACAGAAGGGCTGATATCAAATCAGAAGCTGGAGGGAGCAGGGCCAGGGCAGGGAGACTGGAAGCCTATGTTCCCCACATCTGTCCATCCTTCCAGAAGGTCTCTGAGCTAAATTCAGGCTTGGCCCTGGTAAGGACCCCAGCCCACTTTCAAAAGCCCTTAGTGAAGGGAAAAGGGTCCTCATTATGGTTTCCTCAGACAGCTCAGTGGTCCAGCACTCTAGGTCATCCAGGACATCACCACGGGGTGGCCACTGCCTCAGTTGATTCCTCCATAAACTTCCAAAGAAAAACGAAGTCTCCCTTTACATATATATACACATACACACATGTGTCTGTATACTAGAAATTTAAATCTGGTACTTTTAAATTTTAATGAATTTATTTTAGAAATGAGAAAAACACAAAAACCTATTTTGCCGGGTATCATTTGTAGTGTCTCTTGAATGTATAGAAATAAATACTAACATATGAGGCTAAGTAGAAATATCTTGTTTGCCTTTTTTAATCTTGCTTTTTACAATTATTTTTAAATGACAAGGAAAAATGTATACATTTATAGTGTACAAAAGGATATTTTTATATCTGTATGCAGTGTGACATGGTTAAATGAAGCTATTTAACATATGGACTACCTCATTTACGTAATCCTTCAATTAAAATATTTCTGAGAGAGAAAATGCACAAATACTTAAGCAAACCTTTCTTGCATTTAATTAAATGCAAGAATTAATGAATCTCACTAATGTCGTGTGAAATTAATGAATGAAATGCAAGCCTGAAATAGCTCACCATCGTGAACCAATTCTAGCAAGTGTAGACCAATCAGTCCTAACCTTTGAGCTAATAACAGGTCCTTAAACTGTATTATTACTATGCAAAGTGGATGGACATAGGAGGAATCAATAACTAAATCTGCTATTGTATTTTCATTGAAATTTAAGAAAACTTGGAATTTATGAGTTGAGATATAAAATATCTGACTTTAAGAAAACATATCAAAATGAATATTTGCTATCATAATGTCAGAAATAAGATTCGTGTTTTAAAATTAGCTCTAAACAATCTTCTGCCCTAGGCTTGCCTAACTATTATGAATCTTAATTTTGTTGGTGTTGATGTAGGTCCACGAAATCATCAGAGACCAGTATGTTTTACACACTTTCTCTTGACCTTGGGGCAAAAGTCTGCTGACCTTGCCTTAGAATAAAAACAGATACACTAAATTAGTACAATCTTGCCAATTTGGATTGAAGGTGTTTCTTTAAATTGATGGTCCCTTACATAGTGCAATCTACATTGCTCCCCAAAACGGCATTCTTATAGTTAAATTTATCTCCAGTAAACTTCAATTACAGTCTTCCTCACACATTTCTATTCATTATCGCAATACTCTAATACGGTTAGGAAGTTTACAGCTGCTTCGCTTCTGAGAGCTAGCTATGAGCCAAACATATTTAATGGACATCTAAAAAATCTGATTTTACCTTTTTGTTAAATTGATGGGTCCTATTTTATGACTAAAATAAAAAATTATTCAGTTGAATACACAACAATAGTTTTCTACTCATCTTTATAATAAGATCCATTATTAGACTTGTTAAGTTAGTCCATTCATAAGATATTCCAAAATTAGAAGATAAAATACGTACTTTTCAGTAAATAAGTATTATGGGAAGCCTTAAAAACAAAAGTGTTTCTCTACTTCAATAGGAATCACAACTAAGAATATTAAACAGATAAAAAGAAGTGGCTGTTATGAAGGAAAAACGGCCACTGGGCTGTGGCAGAGTTAATACAGGGAATAAGGAAGGTACCTCAGTTGATGAGGTCAAAAGGCAACTTCTGTTAAAACCTTAGCCCAAGTGCTACCTCAAAACTGCATATTTCTAGATTTCAAAGAGGCAATCAAATTACAGCAGCAGTTCCAGAATATGAAAAAATAATGTGGTAACATCTAGATGAAAATTACAAGAGATACATTAGAATATCTCAAATAGAAACCTTCAAAACATTTTCATGAACTTGGCCATCACATCAAGCTAATAGCAAGGTTACAATAATGATCACTGTACCTAATTAATGTTGGAAGAAAGTAATACATATTATTAGGATTGTGTGTGGAGAATGCCTCATGGTATCAGCTAAATCTTAATAGAAGTATCAAGGAAATACTTGGACAAAAGCCCTAGCAAGCCTCATGCTTTTGAAGACTTCCAAATGGATGTCCTACAACTATCACCTACAATGGTTTTGAACAAGGTATGGATCATATGCTCTCTCCTTAGGGATAGAAACTCTTCTTTGAGAGAAGTCTCTGGAATTAGCAAAAGAATTCATGATTTTACATGGAAAATCCCACCCTAACCATCCATCATCAGGAGCACATATTGCATTGTTCACCAGGACTTAGAAAAATTTTCAGATAAAACTCAAATATCTTCTGAAAAATATATATGAGAAAGACTGCCTTCAAATTTTACTAAAGGGACCTTACCAGTTATTACTAATAACTGTCATAGTAGTGAATGCCCAAGGCATTGATCTTTACATGCATGTTTTTTAAAATAAAGAGTCATAAGTTATCCTTGGGTCACTAGGTACTCTTCCAGCTAGTGAGCTCTGAAAAAAATTCAGAAACATGTTTTTGGAAAAGGAGACAGGCCTTCTCTAAGATCTTAAGATACAGCAGCCAATTTTATGATGCTTACAGTTTCTGTCCAACACCATGTCTGATTATTTAAGGGTTTGTTTTGATTTTAGGTCATTAGTGTCTCTTTATTGTAGTACCTAAAACACACACATTCTGGCTAATAATTTTTGCAACATTAATAACATAAGATATCTGATTAAAGTTTTCTCTTTATTCGGCTAAAATGTATAATCTAGCCAATGTTTAGTTTTGTATCCCTTTCTCTCTGCATGTCACCCAGCCCTCCTTTTCTTGCTTTTAGTTGGTTTCATGGGTAATTACAGCAAATTACTCAGTTATTTTTTATTTCTTACATGGCAAACAATATGATAGTGCAGAGAGTCAAAAATCTAAAATTCCCCATCAAATTACACATATCAATGGAAGTTACTATTTTCACAAAATAACCACTTTGAATCTTTAATGGGAGGTAGGATTTTTAATTAAACTTTTGCAAAATTTAGCTTGGAAAGTGACTATATGACAGAACACACATACTTGGAAGCTGTTTCACTCTCACAAACTTTATAATGAAGGCCCAGTGTGGATTTTTGGATTGAGATTTACCCTCACCCTATACACCAATAATACTGCCTCATACTGGACCATGGTTGTAAATTGTTGATAATAGTAGAGAATAATATATAACCTCAGAGGAGCATTTTGATTAAAATCATTGGATGACTACCAAAAATTGTTATTAGAGTTGGGAAACAAACACCTATTTACAAGATCTGACTCTAGGAGGGTGGATGAAGATCATTATGCATCTGAATCACATATAAGAGAGCTCTAAATTGTCATAACAAAGGCATAGAGAATGGCCAAACATACAACAAACAAAGATAAAACTTGCAATTTCAACTTAGTTGAGGAGATCGCTGGCTAAAATTTTCAACGTTTTTCAGAGGTTTCTAATAAGATTCAGCAGCTATGCAACACAACACTCATGTTATGAGGAACAAAATCCAAAATTAATTAACATTAAAAACAACTAGACACACATACGAAACAAACAGAAATTGTTACCAAGTCTCAAAGGAACGTAATTGGATGCTTGGCTTCTACCAGAAAACTGGACAGAGATTTATTAACTAATGTCTAACTTAAGCACAGATGCTCATAGTACAAATAGCTAAATTTATTAATAACACATTAATTTTCCCTCTTGCAAAAAGTGATCAGTAGATAAATTATTTCAAAGAGGAGGAAAAAGTAAAAACTATAACCTGGCCTTGATTCAGGACCCTAGGAAGCAAAGGGAAATTCTGGACTGAATTTCTTTCTTTTGTCCTTTGACTTCTTTATTTCACAACATAAGAGAAGCACAGAAGGGTGGGAGAATCCATTCAGAGAATGGCAGGTGAGACATCAATATCCCAAAGGCCATAAAAGGCCTCAGTTGAGAAGTTCATGGAAGTTGACAGGAGGGGTTTAAAACAGAAAAGCCTTACTTATGAAGTGGTTCTCTTAATATGTAGTAATATGTACCCTGGGTGTGTTTCATCTAGGGAGAAAATTCCTTGCATTATTTTAGGCATTCTGTGAGCTTTAATATTACAAAAATGATTCAAGAAATACACAAGTACTGTTAGGTAATTAGTTATAAATCCAGCTCTCCCTGGGAAAAATGACAGGGATGGGGCCCAAAAATTCTATCCCAAATGATTGCTCACACGTGGGGAGGTGAGACCACCCTACCAATCTGCTAATCAGAACTTAGCATCCCAACTGCAAAAGGATGCAGAAGGCTGTCTAGTCCATCCATGGGGGTCTCATGGGTATAACAGACTCTTGAAGGTGTTTTAGAACAGCCTGAAGTCTAATTGTCATGTCATTAACTTAAATTTACATTGCTGTCCAAGTTCCCCCCAATCAGCATAAGAAAGGCTCTCAGGTACAGTGAGACTCTGCTTACAAACTGACCTCTGAACCATGAGGTAGGCCCAACCCGGGCAGTATAAAAGAGAATCCCCCACCATTTCAAAGCTTTTTTCCGTGCAGTGATAATGGGGACCTATTCTCTATCTATGGAAAACAAATCTTGGTCTGTAAACCTTTCTCTTTCTCAATAAACGTTTTCATGTTTGCCTTACTTTGTGGTGTGTGGTCATTTTGTGACCAAGAATACTCCAAGAAAGGAGGACACAGGCAGCTGCCTTGAAACCCCAATAGCACGTCAGAATAATTAGGAAATTTGGCAAATACCCACATATTAGATTTTGTGGTCTTTTTTGAAATAAAAGGGGTTTTCTTCTTGTAGTTTTAATTTAGGTACTCCAGGTTTAGTAGTGGAGTAAAAATTCTACCACAATCATTCTTTAAATGTTAGTCTGTGTCAGAGGGTTCACATGTGTGCTTTCCAGAGTCATAAATGCTATTTTGCTATAACCTGTCCTGGTTTGTGATTCCACAAAAAATTATCCCACAGAAATAACGAGGAAACAAGATAGTAACAGGGAATGGAACCCTGATGTGCAACTTTCCCAACTCAACTCACCACCTTGATGGCCATGTTTATTCCCAAGGAGGGAGGAAGGGAGACCACCTGGATCTGCATAATTTAGCTATTTGCACTAGGATGCTTTTGACTAGAAAGTTAAGATGACAGAAGAATAAATAATTTGGCATTTGCTTCAGAAAACCCTGAGAACAGATTTTTCTTGGTAAATGATTTTCTCTTTTGGGCATAGGTTGCCTTTGATCAGGACATGGACAAATGACTTATATGGACAAATGACTAACCCGTCAGAACAAATATTATATCTGCTCATCAAGACAGACTTTCTGTATGCACTGAATTTCTCCCTAGTTTGTTAAATACAATGTTTATTAAAAGCTATATTATCCAAATTATTATTATATATACATTAACTTACAGGTTATATAAGTTGACCAAAAAATGTTATTAAAACCTATTGGCTTCCTTACCCCTTCAGTGATATTGCATGAACACTAGAGCAGGCCAAATGTTTGTTTGTTTGTTTTTTTAATCAATATTAGATGGTAGAAATATTGAGAGTCAATTTAATTTTCAGAACACACAGTTTTCCCCAAAATGAGAATGTTTATGTTTGCTTAAGAAGTTAATTTTACCTCAGTCCTTGATCAAAGGGGAGATTTTTTTTTTGCAGTTTTTGGCCAAGACTGGGTTTGAACCCACCACCTCTGGCATATGGGGTCGGTGCCCTACTCCTTTGAGCCACAGGCAAGACCCGGGAAATTTTTTTTTTTTTTTGAAGACAGTCTCACTCTGTCACCCTGAGTAGAGTGCTGTGCTGTCATAGCTCACAGCAACCTCAAACCCTTGGGCTCAATGATCCTCCTTTCTCAGCCTCTGAGTAACTGGGACTACAGGCACCTACCATGATTTTTCTAATTTTTGTAGCAACAGGGTCTCACTCTTATTCAGAATGGTCTTGAACTCCTGAGCTCAAGTGATCCACCTGCCTTGGCCTTCCAGAGTTCTAGGATTACAGGCATGAGCCACCATGCTCAGGCAAAGGTGAAATTTCTTTCTTTACCCAAAGTTGCTTGAGATTCGCTTGTATTTAATGAAGATAATATGGTCCTTTCCTGCCCACCTCCTTCCCCACTTACTAATGTTGTTTCCTATTCTGTCAGAGCTAAGGATGGTAGAGATAGTTGGAAGGATAAATGGGCACAGCCAAATTCTCATCTCACCTCTGCTCTTTCTGTTGGGTGTGAACACCGGGGGTACGTCAGAGGCTCCTCTGGGGTAGAACCTCTTCTCCACGTGGCTTCTGCTACACTCTCAGTAACTGAGTTCCCTAAAGTCTGCTTCTCAATGGCTCTGCTTCAGGGTCCTGCCATCCTAGCCTAGCAGACAGTCTGGGGCAAGGTTCCTTTGAAGATGACTGTGTTCATAAACAGCTAGATTGAGTTCCATGTCTAATCCCTGGCTTTCATGTTCCAGTTACTGTTTACAGTTGTTAAAAAGATGTAGAGTTATCTTTGAAGTCAGCAACAACCTCTCCTACCCTCAAACCTATTCTCTTTCCTCTCTCTTTTCTATTCACCATCCTACCAAACACATACAACTACAGACTGGTATCTTCAGATATCAAAGTAATGCATGGATAACTCTTGAACTGCAGGACATCTGAGGCCAGTTCTCTAGATGATCTCTTGGAAGGGCCTTTCATCGAATTTGGGGGTAGAAGTCCCCTTCATTTGTCATTTTTTGGAAGTGACTATTGAATTGAGTCTTGGAGGGGCTTTCAGAGAATGGCAATAATTACCTCCAAGGATTTATCTTCCAGGAGTCCACAGTTTGAAATGCTTTCTTGATCTTTTATATATCTTTGAGGCAAGGGTTGCTTTTTTTTTTTTTTTTCTTTTAGGTTTTTAGAAAAAAAAAAAACAACACTTAACTGTTTCCTTGGAAATTTGCATTTTGGCCTATGTCTCCTTACTTAATTTAGAATCCGGTATCCTATCTCAGATATTCAGAGAAAATTTCCAAATTAACATCCTGTCACAAACATTTCAGAATTATACTCTAGAGATGATTGGAGGGTGTGGAAGGAACAGTGTCATTTTAGAAAAAAGAAAAAGCAAAAAAGAAAGTAAGTGGGACTTTTTTTTCCCTCAGCTCATTATTATTATATTTCAAAGAAGAATACAAAGTACTGAAATACAAAAGCAATTAATGTTAATTGCAGCACTGTAGAAATAAAAGAGATTTTATGCTTTTTAAATATATATTCTCATTTTCCAAATAATTTACATCGTTAAATATTGCACTTGCAATTAGACAAAAAGGTAGATTTTTTTTAATAGGAAAGGAATTGAGAGGTAGAAAAGCAAAATTCTCAATAAACAGATTCTGGCCCTCTGCCTCTGTTTCATTTTCTGCCGGGTTATCACCTCAATTCTCACAAATCCTGTCACGCAGAGACTGGAGGGCTTGCATGTGTCATACGAGAAATTGCTACAATATTAATATTAAGAAGCCTCTTTAGAAGTATGTTGACCCGAATCTAAAGTCAGAGATGCATACTTTTGTGTCACAATCTGTACTCTTTGGTCCTGTCACTAAAGTTCTAAGGCTCACAAACGTTAGCAGTAAGTTTTTTCTTCTTTCTTCCCTTTTAACCTCATTTTCACTCTCTGAATGTCTAAATATGCCTAACTAACTACATTTGCTAAGCTTGGCATTTTAAAATGCCATCAACTCTTCACAGTGTAAAGGATCCTTCACAGTTTCAGAAAACCCCCATATGGGGTAGAGTTGTTTTTGACCCATTAGCAAGTTTAGATATCTCACAAAACACAGGGTGGCCTCAAGACAGCACACACCTAGTTAAGAGGCATTTGCAAGGACAGGGAAATGCCAAGTTTCTGATTTTCTTCTGTCTCTCTCTCTCTCTCTCTATATATATATATATATGTGTGTGTGTGTGTGTGTGTGTATATATATACACGTATGTGAGAAAAATTTGGTAAACATACATCTTCAAGGATTTTCCTCTGTAAAGTGAAGAGTTAGTGTTCTTTAAGTATCGTATTGACACCTATCTATGATTGACAACCACCCTGAAATATTAATGCTTAAACACCTGCTTCTTTTTCCCCAGAACTCCTGCGGAGGAAGGAGTGGAAATACATGGGGAGCATAATTTAGATGATGCAACATTGAGCAATCAACATGAGAACAGCTTGCAAACTTATGACATTGGCTTGAATTTCGCTGATAAAAAAGTGAGAGAAATGCCGTAATTTTTTCTCTTTTACCACTTTCCCTCTCAAGTAGAATCATATTTTTAATGAACCTTTAACCAGATTTCTGAAATCATTTCAAATGAGAGCTCCATTATTAGAGAAATTTTAAAAAGTGAACAATAATCCCAGCAGTTGTTAGGTTTCGTTCATCTATTTGTTTTAATGACAAATATTTACTTATTTGGATGTACCCCTTTACTGGGCTATAGTTTCCATGATAGTTAAGTCTGTATCATACTCAGATTTCCCAAACTACTTTGTATTTAATAATTATTTTCAAAATTTCATTTGTGATGTTGAATTACATGTAAATACATTTGGTTATCAAACAGCTTGTTTGTATCATGCTCAAACTAATAATTCTGCATAAAATGGTATTATATATGAAGCTTTGGATTCTTTTGTTGTCCACTTTTAAAATCAGGGTCTTGAGAGCAATGCTTAAAATCACTGAAGAATTTTATCTTCAAGAATAATTGAATTGTGATTATTTTTTTACACTCAGATTTCATGTTTATAAATAAGAGATTTGTTGATCGTATAAAAGTGTCAATGTTCATAATTTATTTTTGAATAAGAACATGTGAATATGTAATTATTGGCAGCCAGGTTTAGCAAACTTTTTCTATAAAGGGCCAGACAGTAAATATCCTCTACTGCCTCAGCTCAACTCTGCCCTTTCAGCATGAAAGAATCCACAGAAAATAGGTGAATGAACGTGTCTGCCTTTTAATAAAACTATTTTATAACAGGTAGGTAGCTTGACCGTGGGTATAATTTGTTGACCCTTAATCTGACACATTACTACATAAAGAGACAAGTTTTATTCTTCAGTGACTTTCTGGTGATAATTTCCAATTTCCTTCACATTATTAAATTGGTCACATCCTTTTTTTGAA
Organism: Galagoides demidoff; assembly: GCA_963574575.1. Lineage (NCBI taxonomy): Eukaryota > Metazoa > Chordata > Mammalia > Primates > Galagidae > Galagoides > Galagoides demidoff. Next base: position 14,000 of record CAUYQV010063641.1, read on the forward strand.
AGCAAAGACTCTTTCCTGGCCTATTTTCAATTCTTCTGTTGTCTATTATAAAGTTTTTTTAATCTCCGTTTTTATGGTTATATGAATTTCCTCATTGGGATGTTTCTATCCATTGTAATGTATTTTGAACATACTTAAACATATCCTTGAATTTCAGTTTCATTTTCTTAAATGTATCAATTACATATCGACAGTGTATTTAGGGAGCTATTTCCCTTATAGTACTTTCTACATCATCCCTTTGAGTGATTTACTTTTTTGGGAAGTTTGTATCCATGATCAGGGAGATTTCATTCTTTTTAAAATACTACTTGTACTATGTTTGAAATATGTTTCTATGTACTTAACTCAGGTGGTTAAAAATCAATAAGAAAGAAAAGAAAAGAATGGAAATTCAGAAAGGACAGGGAGAAGAAATGCGGGAGGGAATGAAAGAAGGAAGGATAAAGACGTGATTTTGTTATTTAGCAGAAGGACTGGCTTCCTAAATGAAAACTGGATGAAAATAATCATGACTTACTGTTTTACTCGAAGATCAAATATAAACTCAAATAAATTCAGATTAGCAAATTAAATCATCACCTGATATAATTTATTATATATGGTCTCCAGTTATTGACCCATCTGCCTATAAGACAGTCACACCTGTCCACTAACTTCCATGTGCCCTGCAAGGATTCTCAGTGGCATGAATTTCCCCCTTTCTCTTTGACATTGAGATAACTTGACAATTATCTCAATTTACCAATTCTACAAAAGAAGAACTGGTACCTATTTTATTGAAACTCTTCCATTACATCAAAAAGAGGGAAATCCTCCCTAACTCATCATATAAAATCAATATTACACTGACACAAAAACCATGAACAAATGCAACAAAAAGAAAATTACAACCCATATCCCTTATGAACATTAATGCGACATCTTCAACAAAATATTAGCATATTGAATCAACAGAACATCAAAAAAATAATTCACACTATGAAGGGATTTTCATCGCAGAGATGCAAAGATGATCCCACATATGCAAATCAGTAACTGCGATTCACACATAAACATAATAAAAACCAAAACCATATGATCATATCAACAGATGAATAAAAAGAATTAGTAAAATCCAGCAACTCTTCATAACAAAAAATCTCAACAACTAGGCAGAGAAGAATCATACATCAAAATTATAAAAGCCACATATGACAAACCACAGCCTGTAAAATGGGTTAAAGTTGAAGGCTTTCCACCTTAGAACTGGAACAAGGCAAGGAAGCTCACTTTCATCACTGCTGTTCAACGGGACTGGACATCCAAGGCAGAACAATCAGGCAGGAGAGAGAAATAAAGGGCATCCAAATCAGGGATATAATCTTCTATCTAGAAAGCCTTAAAGATTCCTCCAAAAGATTCTTACAGTTGGTAAATGAATTTAGTAAAGTCTCAGGTACAAAATTAATATACACAAATTAGTAGCATTTCTATACACTGAAAGCTTCCAAGCTGAGGATTAAATTAAGGTCCCATGACCTTTTATAATAACTGCAAAGAAAAATAACTTGAAATATACTTAACCAAGGAGGTGAACAATCTCTTCAAGGAGAACTACAAACACTCATGAAAGAAATTGTTCAGGATTGAAACAGGAAAAGCATCTTATTCTCATGGATTGGAAGAAACAATATTATTAAAACATCTGTACTGTTCAAAGTGATTTACAGATTCAATGCAATTCCCAACAAAATACCAACATAATTTTTCATATAATTATAAAATATATTCTAAATTTCATATAGAATTTGTTTAAAGCATGAAGAGTTAAAGCAATCCAATTAAAAATAATCAAATCTGGAGGCATTAAATTATTTGACTTCAAATTATACTCTAGTACTGGTACAAAAGTGAACGCACAGGTCAATGGAATAGAACAGAAAACTCAGAAATAAAGCCATACACCTACAACAACAGACCTGTGACAAAACAGACACTTTTATTGGGGATAGGATACCTTATTCAGTAATGATGCTGGTAAAATTGGAGAACCACATGCAGAAGAGTGAAAATGGATCCCTATCTCTTCACATATAGAAAAATAAACTAAATGTGGGTTAAAGATTAAGGAGTAAGAGCTGACACCATAAAAATTCTAGAAAAAAATGTAGGAAAAACTCTTCTGGACATCAGCTTAGGTAAAGAATTTATGACCAAGTCCTCAAAGGCAAATAAAGCAATAACAAAAGTAAATGAATGGGGCTTAAACTAAAAAGTAAACATAGCAAAAAAAAAAATAATCAACAGAGCAAATAGACAACCTACAAGTGGGAAAAAATATTCACAAACTATACATCTAGCAACAGGTTAATATCTGGAGTCTACAAGGAACTAAAAAAATCAATAAGAATAAAAACCAAATAACTGCATTTTAAAAATTAGCATAGAACATTAACAGATGTTTTTGAAAAGAAGATATACACATGTCCCATAAATCTTTGAAAACGTTTCTACATCATCATACATGTGGGAAATGCAAAGTAAAACCTCAAGGAGGTATTACCTTACTCTTGTCTGAATGGCCATTTTTAGAAAGTAAATAAGCAATAGATGGTGTGGGATCTGTGAAAAGGGGATGCTAATACACTGTTGGTGGGAATGTAAACTAGTACAGCCTCTATAGAAAGCAGTATAGTGTTTTCTCAAAGAACTAAAGGCAAATCTATCATTTGCTCCAGCCATTCTGCCAGTGAGGACCTACCCAAAGTATAAGAAGTCATTATCAAAAAGACACCTGCACCCAGATGTTTGTTAGAACACAGTTCCCAGTAGCCAAGATAGAAAATCAACCTAAGTGTCATTAATTTATTAGTGAACAAAGAAAATGTGGTATATATCATGAATTACTATTCAGCCGTCAAAAAGAATGGAATAACATCTTTTGCAGCACATTGGATGGAATTGGAGGCCATTGTTCTAAGGGAAATAATAAAGGAACAGAAAACCAAATACCACGAGTCCTCACTGATAAGTAAGAGCTAAGCAATGGGTATGTGTGGTCATGGAAAGTATAATAATAGACACTGGAAACTCACAGGGGGAAGAAGGGAGGATGATGAGGATGAAAAGTTATCTAATGAGTACAATATATACAATTTAGTTTAAGGCAAATTAAAAGCCTAAATGTTTATACTATTCTATTCATCCATGTAACACAAAACCACGTGTACTGTTAAATCCATTTAATTAAAACATAAAAAATAAGTCTGTAGAGAATAAAAGAAAAGCATAACATAGCCAAGTCAGATTAATTTCAGCAAAGAATTGCTGGTATATTTTTCTACTTTATTGGCTAAAGTAATAAAACAGAAGCAAATGCTTATCTCAGTGATGCTTTAGGATCACGTATAATATCTGCAACATGGTTTTTTTTGCCGTTTTTGGCCAGGCCTGGGTTTGAACCAGCCACCTTCGGCATATGGGGCTGGCATCCTACTTCTTTGAGTCACAGGTGCTGCCCTCTCTTTTGTTTTTTAGACAGAGTCTCACTTTGTCACCCCTGGTACAGTGCTGCAGTGTCATAGCTCATGTCAATCTCAGACTCTGGGGCTCAAGTGATTCTCTTGCCTCACTCTCCAGAGTAGCTGGAATTACAGGCACCCGCCACAATGCCCAGCTATTTTTTTTTTTTTTTTATAAGGGACAGGGTCTCACTCTATCGCAGGCTGGTCTCAAACTTGTGAGCTGAGTCCATCTGCCCACTTTGGCCTCTCAGAGTGCTAGGATTATAGGTGTGAGCCACCTCACCTGACCCAAAATAAAATGTCTCTTACCAAACTTAACCAACAAGGTGAAAAACTTATATTCTGAAAACTACAAATCAGTGATGAAAGAAATTAAAGCAAACATACACAAAAAATGAAAAGACATTTCATATTCATGGATTAAAAGACATAATGCAGTTAAAATGACCGTACCACTCCAAATGAACTACCATTTCAATACTGTCTTAATTCAAATCCCAATAGAATTTTTTATAAAGATATAACATAATATCCTAAATTTTATATAAAATCACATGACTTTGAACAGCCAAAATGATTTTGAGACAGAAGACAGGTAGACATCACACTTTCTGATTTCAAAGTATGTTTCAATGCTATAACAATCAAAACAGTATGGTACTGTTATAAATAAGCCATATAGTTAATTGGAATAGAATAGAGAGCCCCAAAATGAATTTTTCAAAAAAAGCACCAAGAATATACAATGGTGAAAGGATAGTTTTTGCCAATAAATGGTGTGGGGAAAACTAGTTATCCACAAGCAAAAGAAAAAAATAAATCCTTACCTTGCACTATATAACACAACATCTATTACAAGTGGATAAAAGGCTTAAACATAAGACCTGAAATAGTTCATTGAAGAAACATAGGGAAAGTATTGTTGACATTGGTCTCAGCAATGATTTATTGAATATAACACCAACAGGAGAACCATAAAAGCAAAAGTGGACCTCATCAAACCCCAAACTTCTGCACGGTAAAAAGAAACATCAAACAAAGTGAAAAGGCAACTTTTGCAATGGGAAAAATATTTGCAAATCATTTGTCTAAGAATGTGTTAATATTCAAAATACATAAGAAGTTCCTGCAAGTCAATAGCAGGAAAAAAAAAGACATAACCAAATTTAAAAATGGGCAAAAGACATCAATAGCATTTCTCCAGAATGGACATACAAATAACTAGAAAATAAAGTAGTGCTCCCTGTCACAAATCATAAAAGAAAAACATGTGAAAACCACAATGACATGCCATTTCATACCTATTAGTATGGCCATTATTATAATGACAAGATACCAAGTACTATCAAGGACATGATGAAATTGAAACTCTTACATACTGTTCATGAGAATACAAAACAGCTGCTATGGAGAACAGTACAGAGTTACTCAAAAAATTAAAATGAGCTTACTTTTTTCTTTATGGTAATATCTGCTACCTCTTCTCCTGTCTCTTTTATGTAAAAATATGCTTTCCTATACTCTGAGTGTCACAAGAAACTTTTCTTCATCAAAGGTCTCAAGACTCTCAGGCTAACCACAAAGCCGTATTTGGAGGGATAATTCTAGAAGCAAAATAATACTTCAATTGAATTTCGAATTTAAGTTTCAATTTATAGCGAGCTATGTATGATGTCTGAATCAGTATGAAACATTTAATTTCTTTCCTGCCTGCATATTCTCAGTAGAAGACAAAGCTTTATAAAGTGATAAGATTTAAAAACACAGTGGAGAAAAAAGAACAGTGACTCTATTCTTATTAAAAGAAGGATTTTCAAGCTACCTTCATAGATAAGCTCATCTTTCACCCTAGGGTTGGCCTTTCAACAGCAAAACCATTGTACAGAATTTCTCAGATAATCTCAGAGAACGCAGAATTAGTCTTGACTCCCCTTGCTTCAAGGGACATTTTTAGCTATTCTAAATTTATAATAATATGGGATGCTGTCTTTGACTCAGAAGACAAAAAAAGTAATAACAAGATAAACTGCTGCAAAAGAGTTTAGGGTTGGATATTCCCACCGCAACCCTTTGCTTTCCATCTTTTTATCTTTGATTGTCAAACCAGTGTTAAGAAAGAGTTCATGAGATTGTGTTTTGCCCTCCCCATTTCTTTTCTGAAATCTACTTGCCTGGGGAAAAGGAAATATCACTGAAAACTCACTATATTCAGTTATGATATCAAAATTTCTTGTCTTCTACACAAATTTCTGTCCTATACTTCTCTGGCAAACATTATCAGTGCAGATATTACATCAGGGGTGCAGACTTCTTTTTATAAACACCAAAGGTTTCTTTTTATCAACACCTCAAGCAAAACTAAAGGTGAAAACTTCAACTTCACTGAGCTTCAAGGTCAGTCTAGGTTCCAAGGTCTAGACTGCCCATCCAATGGAACTGCTAACAGCTCCTCTACCACATGGGGTTTCCCTTCATCTGTACAATGCTATCATGAATTAAAGTGTTATCATATTTTTCTGGGCCTGTCTTCTATAGAGTATGTTTACTGTCCCAGGGGGTATACTTTTATGAATCATATAGCTAATCCATTTGTGATTCTATAACTCCATTGTTGGCAACTTCGCAGGTACGTTCATGTGATCACCATATTTGAGATTAGCCTATTTTAGGATGCACATGGGTATATTTAATACTATTCATGCTGTTGGAACTTGAGTGTTGGAAACTCAACTGCAGGTGGCTTTCCCACTCCAAAACCAACTTCCATCCCCAAGTTGGTTTCCATTTGACATTTCTCACTCAGTTTTTCAGTGCTTTTCCTTGTGTACTCAATGCCATTCCCTTTCCTCCCCCCTCCTCTTTTCATTATTGAATATCATAGACAATAATACTTATTTTAATTTTTAGGCTTTTCATATAACTAACACCACTAACCAGTTGTTTTGTATGAATCTAAATCTGTAGTCCAAATTTATTTTTTTTCAAAATGTATGATTATAACTAAAATTCATGACCTTCGTCTTTTCCCTGGCACACCTGGTAACTCTCCACATTATTTTGAGCTCCCTGTATAGCAGGCCAAGCACACGGACCCATTTGAAACCTTTAGCACATAGTCTCTGACACTGCCTGCCAGTCAGTCTTCTTTAACCCTCCACCTCAGAAAATTTCTGTTATTATTATAATGTTGGTCAGTTCATAATTTAATATTTTTCTTTCCATATTTTTACAACCCAGTTTCCAAACATGTCCTCAGTTTCTTCTAGAATGTTGCTTCTAGAGGCTCTATAAAATACATTGCATTTTAATTTTCTCATCGATGATTTCAAAGTTTACATTTATGTAGAATCACCATTGCAATCAGCCCAATTGAGATATGGAGGCTGAAATGAGGTGGGCACATGAGAACATCAATTTGTAAGACACGTATGAGCACAAACTGATCTGAGTTTCCAATAGCAGCTATGTCAGAGGATCTGACAGCCATTTGGCTCTGAGCCTAATCAGTTCTAGGACCCCAGATATGGCAGCAAGATAGTTCAGCAGAACACAGGCATATGCACTATTGTGTGTGCAAACCAGTTTGAGTGGAGTCTGTCATTTGCAAATAAAAAAGGTCCCAAACATTTACCTAAATTCTTGTTCTACAATATAAACTGGATATTCAGCTTTATTAAAATTATTGTTTCGTAGCAAATCTTTCAAACTGTCTTATTAGCTTGACCATTTCTTCCATGGACCTCTTTTTCCTCCAAGGAAAATTATTTTTTAATTTACTGAAGCTGCTTCATATTTGCTAAATCCAGTGGAAACCTTTTAATCTTTTCCACATGACGTTTTACCAGCTTCTGAAACAGGGACCACTTTCTCTTCCACAAATATGTGTTTGGCATAATATGTAATTGCCTTAGGCTTCTTTTTCTATCTCAACTATTTTTTTTCTACCTGGTATATGTATAACTTTTTTCTCATTCATCTAATGTTATGTATTAGAGATTATTAAGGTTTTGGCTTTCAGTTCTCTGTTTTGTTTTTTTCACTTAGACAATTTTATCCATTCCCATGAATTCAAGTGCTATTTATATATCAATAATTTCCAAAGGTAAACCTTTAAATTCCTTGTTTTCTTCTCGGATCCAGACAAATACAGCCATCTTACCAATTAAAACTACAAAGTAAATTGTCTAAAGACAGTATTTATAAAATTTAACTTGAGCTGGGGGCGTGGTGACAGAATTCTGGATCTTGTCTGGCCTAAGATAGATTTTCCTAAAACAATCCCTATCTCATTACTATCCACTTAGTAGATTTTATCTGGAAACCTAGGAAGTTTATCCCACCGCTTATGCCTCTCAACCTTACCTCCCATGTCCACTCCAAAGGTAAATTATTAATCACACAGTGTAGATCATTCCTGTAAATAATTCTGCATTGTTTATATCACCAAATTTGCTGAAGCCAACATGGTATTTTTTGAAATTTCTGTAACAGGTTTCTATGTGTTTGGTTTTCACCCTTTTGAAGTTATTTTTAACCCAGCAACCAGAACTATCCTAAAAATACAAATTGGATAATTAGATTACCTGTTACAAACACCTCAATGCTTCTTGTTGTTTTTAGAAGAAAGCTGAGCAGGTTCTGAGCAATCTGGCTATAGCTTATCCAGCTCTTGCCCTCCTCACATACCCTCCAGACCCTTCTCCTGCTTCAGCGGCTCACAGGCACCACCTTTTACCTCCCCCAGGATGTCCATGTGGGTTTCACTTGATTGGTTTGTTTTTCTTACTTCAGTTTATGTTCTAGCCCTGTGTTAAGTATCCCTTCCTTACGGTATCAATCATTGTCATTGAACCCTAGACTTTGTTTCCTTATACTTCTTATAACAACTATCAAAAGTATTTCTGCTTCTTATATGTGAAACTATGTCTTTTACATTCACCATAGTTTCTTTCCTGATCTGGAACTCAGCACCTAAAAGACATTGAGTGATAAATAAATAGATGACTATAGAGATAGCTTTATAATTGTGATGGTTTCTTATCTCTCCCCCTTATTTTTGAGATTTTGTGATTTTTTTCATCAGATTAATCCCTTTTATAACTATTTTTCCTATTTTCCAGAGGCCTATGCTTTACATATGCTTTCTAAAACTATACATGAAGAAATGTGAAAAATGTGGCTTCTTTTTGTCATTTTGATTTTAGAAGAATGGCTTCTTCAGAGTATATCTATTTTATTCTCAATATCTCCTTTAATCATTTTAACAGTAAATTATTAGAAAATCAGACTCTATTTCACAGTGATTCAAAACTTGAAATATAAAAGAATTTGAAATGGAGAATTTATTGAGAATAATGACAGCCAGAACTACTTCAACAGGAAAATATACTCGTGGCCTAATTAAACTTTTATATTTCCTAAATCATGTAATCAAATAAAGCCAAAAGCTTGGCTAAAAACGCCTTTTCCAAGTGAAAATTGAGAAGGCACATGTCAGAATGAAGTTTCCTTTCTGTGAGTCTCTTTCGTAACATGAAATTAAATAGATACTATCAGCCACTACAATTGCAATCTGAGAAGTTTTGATGTATCAGGATACATGATAACTATGTCAGTATTGTCTTAATCTCATGGTCTATGTGTTAGCTTTAAACTGGATAATTAGTCCGATCATATAAAAAATCATTTTGTAAGTTCCTGAAATTTATACCTTTGGTCTTAAAAAAGATAAAACTAACTCTGATGAATAATTTCTTGCAAACTTTTTAGCAAAGCTATATACATATTGACGTTTCTCTCAGAGAGGAGTAACATGAATACCATATTTAATAATGACAACAGCCTATTGGATTTTCAAAACTGGTTCATTGTAGTGCAAGGATTGTCCAACAACCACCTTCCAAAAAATAACTGTTATCAGGAAAATGGTATACACTTGTTTTGAATACTTATTGGTAATAGCAATAGAGAGGCATATGGAAGAGCCGAAGTTTGAGATGTAAAAGATTAGACTAAAGTCAATGTTTGGGAATGCGCTTTTAAACAATTAGAAAAGCTCACGGAAGGAAAACATTTCCTGTCAAAATAGGATGTTCCTCCCTGAAAAATACCCTTGGTTAATATCAATACTATATTGTATATTTAATTCAAATCTATAATGGAATTCACTTAAGCACATTCTATTTTCAGCTCAGTATGGTAGGCAATGTGGGATGTAGATTTAGACGTAAGTAGTTCCTGTTCTATAGATCTGGAATCAAGTGGAGAAAGGTCTGCACAGCAATGCCTGTACGTATGAAAAGGACTGAGTACACTTATAAATAGAAGGCTCGAAAAGAGAGACACAGGGAAGATTAATTATACAGGGTAGCATTCAGAGAAGTAGCAGATGTTGTGGGCATAATCAAAGGATCCGTGCCAAAAGGGAATTTGAGGTAAGCAGCAAAGACAGCTAAGTTTTTGACAGACTGAAAAGTATAGAAGAATACTCCAGGAAGCAGGGACCCGGGCGATTTAAACAGAGTAATATTACCGAAATTATGTCTCCAGGAAGTTCTTAGTCTGGGGGATTCGAAGAATGAATCCACGGACCACAGATAAGTGGTAAGATGCGATTTATTTTACAGAAAAGAATACAGAAAAAGCATGGGAGCCCTCTCTGCCTGGGTTCTGTGCCTAGGGCTATATAAAGTCGCATGGGTCCTTGCAGTTTCCTGTGGCCAGGACTTGGTAGCAAAGGAATGGGTACAGTCCCTTCCACAGGAGCAAGGTGAGTGAGTGCATCAATGAGTAGATACAGTCCCTTCCACTAGGGCAAGGTGAATGAACGCATCATGAACAGATACAGTCCATTCAAGGAACTGTCCAGGCCTAAGAATAGAGTGGTCCCTGTTCATCCCTGAATGGGGGAACGCTGTGAGATGCCCACAGGGGATAGTGCAGCCAGAGGAGGGCTATCTAGGTTCACAGTGGTTCTGGGTTGGCATCGGCAGTGCGGGCTGTGTGGTGGTCTCTGTCATCTAACTAAGGACCTATCTGCTTCTGCCCAGCTCTCTGGCTCTATCGCCCTTGGTTCCCAGCTCTGCCTCCCCTGGTCCGCTGACCCAACACAGCTGGGCTGAGATGCAGAAGGCGCTGCAGGTCTGCCCTGGTGGCTGGCGCTGACCAAGCAGGCGTCCACCCGCCCTGTATCAGTAAAAGGGTTGCTTGCATGTCTTGGCGATTGTGAACTGAACTGTAATAAACATGCTAGTGCAAATGTCACAATGGTAAATGACTTTTGTTCTTTTGGCTAGATACCTACGAATGGGATTGTGGGATCAAATGGAAGTTCTTTGAGAGTTCTCCATACTTCTTTCCATGGAGGGTGTAATTCTACCACCAGTGCTGAAGTGTTCCCTTCTCTCTAAGTCCATGCCAGCATCTGCAGTTTCAGGATTTTGTGATGTGGGCTAAGCTCACTCAGGTTGGACGGTATCTCAGGGTGGCCTTGATTTGCATTTCTCCAATGATTAGGGATGATGAGCATTTTTTCATGTGTTTGTTAGCATAAATATGGAATGGCAAGATATTAAGTTTGGCTACAGTATGAACAAATGTTTATTAAACTTTTATTATGTACCAAGCTGTTCTTAATGCTAAGGACTAGGCTGCCATCAGGAGAAATAAAGTTTCTGTTCTCATGGAGCCCATTATCTGTTTGGGGTGAGAGTAGGGCATGACAAAAGACTATGTTTAAAAAAATTCCAAAACAATAAGCAGGCGATAATCACGAATTTGCGAACTAAAATGGGTGTACATTATAGATCATCTGAGTGGCTACTTTTGATGGGTTGTGCAGGAAAGAGCTTGCTGTGGTTTTGTGAAGTATAGGGCTTGCTGAATGTTTGCTTTGTGCATATACTGTGTTAATTACATTGAATTACAGCTCCCCCCCCCTTTTCCCTCCTGAACTTCTTTCCAAAGTTGTTATATATATGGTGCACAGATATACACACATGTACAAATAGATTAATGAGAAAGCAATATCAGGAACATCACAAAACAAAGATTATCTAGATAGGGCAGTTCTTAAATTTTACTATAAATCTCATATGTTTTTTGCTTTCTGAACTTTATTCATGACACATGTGGTGGGATAATAACATCAGACTCACAAAAGAGCTATGAGAAAATGATGAAATTTTATATGTGGACACACAGTATCCTGAAATCTAGAGAGACAAAGAGAAATATAAAAATATTATTTGGGTGGTGCCTGTGGCTCAGTAGTAGGGTATCAGCTGCATATACTGAGGGTGGTGAGTTCAAACCCAGCCCTGGCCAAACTGCAACAACAAAAAAATAAAAATGATATTTTATCACTGTCTTCACATCATCCTCATTTGTAGTCTCATAAAAATGAGAATGATACTAACAGAAATTCCTGGTAACTTAAACTGATGTTATCTCTAGCCATACTACTGCAGTCAAAGATAGCCACCAAAACATTGCAAGTGAATATGCAGGAAGTTATTAAATAAATGGGAAAATTGCTTTCATCAACACTTGACACAGAAGTTAAATTTTCTCCTATAATAACAGTAACATATAAAAAAAGTAATAAGTAAACTGTGAGTATATACATATTAGTGATTGATTAGTTTAGCACCTGTAGGTAGACCCGCAGAGCATAAAGTTACTTATTATTATTATTATTTTTTTTTTTTTTTAGATGAAGCCTCAAGTTATCCCCCTAAGTAGAGTGCCATGGCATCACAGCTCATAGCAACCTCCCAATCCTGGGCTCAAGAGAGTCTCCTGCCTCCGCCTCCCAAGTAGCTGGGACCACAGGCGCCTGCCACAACGCCCGGCCATTATTTGGTTGCAGCCCTCATTGTTGTTTGGCGGGCCCAGGCTGGAGATTCGAACCTGTCACCTTAGGTGTACATGGCTGGCGCCTTAGCCGATTGAGCCACAGGCGCCGAGCCAAATTTACTTATTACAACTGTTGAATTGGCAGTTCACATTCTCTTCTCATTGGCCAGTTCTGATGCTATAAAAGACTAGCTGATACAGCCAACACAAACAGATTGGGAAGCTGCAATATTTTGAACAAAATAAAAAGGAATAATACAAAGGCAGTATTTTTTAGCCTCCTTTACATCAGGGAATTACTCTAGGATTACGTGATGACTAACATAAGCAGAAGAGTCTCATGGAAGTTTGGAAAATTTTCTTTAAAAGATAATTCATCTTGACTTCATCCAGACTGCTGCCTAGAATCAATATCCAACGATTGAAGCCCTGGCTGTGAGTTTGGCCTGCAGGCTGCGATGTGGGCATCGTAATGTGGAGACTGTTGAGATGCCTGCCCTGGAGTGATGACTTCATGACCTTCATATAAAAGACAAGTACATGTGCCTTGTTTCTTTTTGGGTCTTTGTTCCTAAAAGTTTTCCATAGATATAGTGTATGTTGTGTTTCATTGTCTGGCTTTTATTTTGGGTGTTTTTAGAGGACCAAGTCTATGTATTATTTCCTTGATTATAGCTAGCTTTTGGGGAGTAGATTTCCCAAGGTGGACTGTAGCACAGATGGACTGGGCATGTGAGCAGTCTGGCGAACTTCCGTGGGATTGGAGTTGAGGAGGTCTCAGAAAGCTTACCTGATGTTCCTGTCTTGCGCCCTTCTGACAGCAGATACTGCAGGTTTGGTTTTGTTATTCAGCCTTCAGACCAGCAGGTGGTATTTACACAGACTATAGCAGAAGTTGACATGTTAAGTGCTTGAACTTTGTTTACTAGGGATGTCTCTCTGTTGTCTCAGGTGGTGCACTGTTCTACGGAATGCCTGGTGCCCTAAATTCCCTGCTCGTTTCTACAAAAAACGATGGGGCTTAGTTGTCAAGCTCACCCATGGTTACTCTAATGGCAAGCACAGACTCTAGCCTGCTGAGGACGATGTGGGTAGCACCTGCTGAAATGGACCAAGGTCTCCATGTTAGTGGGGAGGGATTTGCATCAGCTCTACGCCTTCTGCTGTTGGCTTGTGAACCATGTTTCTATCACACTCCGTCCCAGGGCTGGCTCCCCTTAGCAGAGCAGGCAAGGTGCACAGACTGTTCACAAAATCTTCTTTCTGCAGTGGCAGTGGTGCCTGCATTTAGGGCACACCAAAATGCCCAGCCACACCACTCCCTGGGCAGCCCCTGTGGCTGTGTCAGTGACAATGATGGTGGCAGCCCCAGAGCAGGGTAGAGGCCTCTAGAGGCTGAGCTCTCTGAACAACACTGAGCCATATTTGTGCAGGCCCAATAGCCTGTGGAACTCCAGGTGAGCAATGCCTCTGTGTATTCTCTAGGCAATTTCTTGCCTTAGTCTCGGTCCTCATTTGGGTCTAAGGGTTCTTCTGTCGCTGGACTATTACATAGTTCTTGGAAAAAAACCAGAAATACCTCACTAATGCTTTGCCCCAAAGCTTTCTCAGTCAGAGAGCTTCCTACCTCCTGCTGACCCTGGCCAAGAAGGGCGCCTGGCTTCCCTCTTCTCTGCCTTCCTGCTTCCTGTTGCTTCTCTGTTGAATACGACTGTTCTTCCTCAGAGTATCTATTTGAAGGGTGAATGTCCACTCCTCAATTTTGCTTCCCTTCTGTGGGAGAGGTACACACTACCCAGCCACAGCCCCCTTAAACCACAATCCCCTAGACATACTT
>CAUYQV010063643.1:0-22983 GCA_963574575.1 Galagoides demidoff
CATCCATCCCCCAGAAGCCTGGTGAGAACAGCCCCATCCATCCCCCAGAAGCCTGGTGAGAACAGCCCCATCCATCCCCCAGAAGCCTGGTGAGAACAGCCCCATCCATCCCCCAGAAGCCAGGTGAGAACAGTCCCATCCATCCCCTAGAAACCAGGTGAGAACAGCCCCATCCATCCCCCAGAAGCCTGGTGGCATCAAGCTTTCTTTTAAAATACAATCAAAGGGGACTTGGGGGACTTGACGTCTACTTGTCTTTATTCTGGAAGGCTCCAGGGATCCTGGTATTGGACATTGCTAAAAAATTTGGGATTTTAGTTCTGGAACATCAGGAGCTGAGTATTTTCATTTGTATAAAACTGGACATATGGGGACACAGGACCCCCTCATGCTCCTGCAGGCTATGGGACTTCACAGGTGTCAAGCCTGAGCAGGGCTGCAGCTTGGGGTCCCAGCTGGACTGGAGTCAAGAGAATCCTCTAATTGAAGAAGGCCTCTCGTTAGTGGATAGTCTCTAGCCAGGAACACACAGAACGTTCCCCAGCATAAGCCACGCGAGGGGTCAGATCCCTAGAGGGTGGAATTCGGCTTCCTGCTATACAAAAGCACATTCATGTGCTCAGTCTCTGAAATTGCCAGTGGGACAATTTCCAAAGGGATTTTCAGAAAGAAGGTAAATGAGTAGACTCACAAACAACTCATTACGCCCAAGATAATTTTCAAACAAAATGCTGACAGCTGGGCATCTTCCCCAGAAAGAGATGCGTCTGTGGCCGGGAAGGGTGACCTGGCTGTAGGTGGGGATCCCATCTCGCGGGGAGCCCAGGCTCACAGCATAGGCAATAAATGAGGCCGGTGCTCTCTGCCCTTTGGGGTCACACATTCGATAATTGGATGGGGGAGTTAAGCACTTTGGGTGTGCAGACATCTCTGATTTGGGGGAGTTAAGCACTTTGGGCGTGCAGACATCTCTGATTTGGGGAATTTCGCCTTCTGTGGTCACTGCATCTAGAGCCTCCACCGCGTGCGGAGGGGTTTCTGTGCTTCGTGGCATTAATCCCCATGCGGTCACCTCACAACCTCCACTTCATGTCTGAGAAGACTGAGACTCAGGCATGTTAGCAGCCAGAGAGCGACTGAGTGAGGACGTGGGCTTGAGCCTGTCCAGCTCAGAACCCTTGGAGCCCACACAGAATCTCACTCATCCTCTGGGTTGAATGAGTCTCCACTTAGGCAGTTGACGGCCCTTGAGGGAAGAACCATTCTCTTCACTGCCTTGTGCCTGGTGCCTGCTCAGTGCCTGGAATATAGTCGGCTCTCAGCTAATCGCTATTGAATGGATGGGTGGTTGGATGGACAGACCAATGATTTTGTGACTGGATAGGTGGGTAGTTAGATAGATAGGAAGATGGTTGAATGGGTGCGTAGATGGCAGGGTAGTTGCATAGTTAGAGGGATGATGAGGTAGATGGAGAGATCGGTGGATGAGTGGATAGAGGGGAGGGCGCGTGGTTGGGGGTTGTATAGCTAAACAGGTGGGTAGGTGGTTGGATGGATAACAGATAATTGCATAGTTAGAGGGATGACGAGATGGATGGAGAGGCGGATGACTGGGTAAAGCGGAGGGTATGTGGTTGGGTGGTTGTATAAATGGATGGATAGGTGGATGGATTGGTGGATCACTGGACGGATAGATGGCTGAATATCAGAGTACATCAGGCACAGTGGGTAGGATGCACTATCTATCAGTACGAGTCTAGCTCAACAAAGTAAATGTTCATTAAATGAATGAATGAAGATAAACATTTCTTCTTTGCGTAGTGGGCTCTTCAGATACATGTAAGCCATGATTTGATGTATTGATTGATATGTAACCAAGATTTGTATCCATTTGTGGGTGATGTGAACCCTCAGCTCCTCAGTGGATCTTGCTAATTTTGGAGGTTGGTCTGGAGGGCTGGTGGTCCAGACCATATACCATGCATGAGCTCCATGCCTCCTGCTGCTGTCTGACAGCCCACAGACTGGGCTACTCGGGCCCCATCTCTGCTTCCCCACCATCAGAGGCAGGCCTGGCAGATGACAGGCTGCTCTTAAAGCTTCCTGGGTGCTCGCTGGGAGGAAACTGCACCCGAACAGGCAGGACCAACACGACCCGGGACTCTCCAAAGGGGGAAACAGAGAGCTGTGTGTTCACAGCTCGTCTGGCAGAGGGGAAGTCACAAACCCTAGTGCTCTGGGAGTAACTTGGGCCCAGTGGGAATGTGGCAGATGGGAGTGTATGTGCCCTTGCTGAAGAGGGCACCTGCCACTCGGATCCTGGAGGGTGTCACCACAGACTGCCAGACCTCGTGGGCCAGAATTTCCAAGAGAGACTGTGAGTCTGGTGTTTATGTGAAATATCCTACATTTAAATGTTGAGAGCCTACTTATATTTTAAAAAGTAATGTGTGTACCCCATAAAACACTTTCCTGAACCATATCCCGAGTACCACCTCTGACATGAAGTCACCTGGGTTCTTGTCTTTGAGAAGCTCCTTCTCGTTCGTGCCTGAGCTGAGGCTGAGGGATGTGACTGCTGAGTGGATGCGGAGAGAGCAAAGCTGAGCTGTAGCAGCAGGAGCAGCAGGCCCAGGGCTGCCAAACCCCGGGAGCCCCGAGCCCGTTCTCTTCCTCTTAGGGATGGAGGGAGGCAGGGTGTGCTCAGAGAGCCTGTGTGCGCAGCCCTCTCAGCTCCACCCTTGGTGGCAGGAGACTCCGTCACGCAGGGCTGGGATCCCCAAGTTCTGCACAGAATGCCTCTGGTCCCACTCGCTCTGCTGCTTCCCAGCACCTGGCTGAAGGGAACCTGCTGTCCCAGCCTGCACCCCCCTCCCCTCCCCTGGGAAATGGGTGTGATGGCGACAGAGCCCGTGTTGTAGGGCTGCGGACAGAATCCAATGGGACATGACACAGAAAATGCCCAGAACTGTGCCTGGCAGACAGGAAGCACTCAGGGAATAAACGTGAGCTCCCCGAGGAGAGGGCATCTGTGTGTGTGTGACAGCTTTGTGGAGGCGCAGTCCACACGCCACACGCCCATCCGTCTCGTGTGTGTCGCTCAGGGCTCCCGGTGTTTTCGTAGCATCACGTATTCATTGACACAGTCTCTCTGAGGATGCTGTCCTTACCCCCAAAAGAAGCTTTTCACCCCTTGGCTGTGCTCCCAGTGCCTGGAGCAGAACCTGGGACCTGGGGCTGCTTTGCAGTTCTTGCTGCAGGGTTTAAGGGAGAGCTCGTGGGGAGCCGTGTCCTACACACCACTGTGCGCCGGCCTCACTGCCGCCTCCAGCACCTTCTCCGGCACCATTACTGTCATCACTTTGATCTCCATTGCCGTCTCCGCCGGGAATCATCTTCATCAACGTCCTCTCCGTCTTTACCGGCATCTCCATCGGTTTCCTCCTTTTCTTCCTCATTCCCGACATCTTTAACCATCGTCTTTATCAATAACTTGACCTGTATTTTCACCCTCTCTTCATCATCCTCCTTTGTCACCATCTCTATCTTCACCCAACCCCGGCTGCTTAGGACCAGCTGCGCCAGAGGCCTGGGCTGTGCAGCCCCTGAAGTCTGGTTCTGGAGCCTTCTGCAGGGTCTTGACAGTGGTGGGAAGGTTGGGGGTGGACGGGGCCTGGACGTTGCAGACTCTCACGCCACCAGCCGCCTGCAGTGTTTGGGGTAGGGTGGTGCAGGTGCCCCCTGGTGTGAGTCACCCATGCTGGGGCGTGCCAGCCATGCTCACTATGATCTTTGGATTTTGAGGTCCGGGGAATAGGACCCTTTGAGTTTAGAAGTGTATATGATTTCTTCCCTTTTTGCTGAAGCGGATTTGTCTGCCTGACTTTCCTTGTGTCTAGCGTGCTGTGGGGCTTCCAGTCTCTCTCTGTTCAGGAATCTCATGGAACTGGGGCTAGCCATGCTATCCATAGGCACACCCTCCAGCCCTGGACATCTGCTGCTTCTCTGCTGTGGTCAGGGGCCACCCATGACTATGACCTGGCCCCAAAGGTCAAGGCGAGCACCAGCACGCATTGGGCACTTTCAAGGATGTATTGCAAAAGTGCAAAGGGGTGGGGGTGAGGGGCTTTGCCCTCAGCCCTGCAGGGAGGGGGCTTGGTGGTTCCACAAAGGCCAGGTGGGGGCAGGTGAGGCCAGTGTGGACCATGAGGCAAGGTACCTGCTGTAAGTATCGATCTGGTCTGCTCTGCTTTTAGATGGAGGTAGCTAAGCAACAGAACAGAGTTTCCAAATCAGGGAAAGTTTAATTGGCAAACTCTGAGCCTCAGAGGACATGAACGTGAAGCTCCATCTTCGGGGGTAGCAGCTCTGGTGTTCAGAGGGAGACAGCCAGTCTGTGGGGCCGAACCCCACCAGTGCAGGGGACAGGCTGAGGATCCTGGTCAGTGTCCCTGGGGAGTGACCTTGTTCCTTTTGGGTCCTAGAGGTGGGTGGTTGGTTGCTGCTGTTTTCTTTTGTTGCTTAGGAATCTGTGAAAGGCAGTACAGAGTGTTCGCTAAGAAAGTACAAAACAGCACCAACCCCGTTCATTACCAATCAAACATTCTGAAGCCCGGGTGGCCTGGTCGGCTTGCGCCTGGCTGGAGTCTCAGACTGAGTGAGCCCAGGCAGTCCCTCTGCTTGGCGGTGCCCACGAGATGGGTGTGTGACACCAGCCTGCTCAGGTATGGGCAGGGATGCATTACCAAGGATTGGAGCTTGTCATCTTTGAGCAGCAGTTGTTGTAATAGTACGATGAGTACTATTACGATGAGTAATAAGTTAGTACTTACTAAACCCATGTTATGTGCCAGGGCCTATGTTTTACCTGCACCACTCAATCCTCAGGTGTAAACCCTGTTATTAACTGTACTCGGCAGCTGTGAAAATGGCTCACAGAGGTTAGGTGAGATGTCACTGTCACACAGCAGTTATGCAGTGGAGCTGAGCAGTGACCCAGGCAGGCTGACTCCAGGCTCCATCCTGGTCTGTGGAGAGGCTGCAGACAGGCGGTTGCTCATGCTGGTGTTTATCCACGGTCCAAGATGGCTACAGGAGCACCAGACATCATATTCAAGTCCTAAAGGATCATGCATCTTAGCTGGGTCCACTCCTCCAGGGAGCTCTTCCCACACACATCTACCTGGATGGAGGTCCATCATCAGGACCTACTCACCTGGCCACGCTTAGCTGGAAAAGAAGCTGCCCTGAGTAGATTGATTGCATTCTGACATAAGGAGGAAAAAGAAGATTGGTAGGAAACTAGTAATTTCTGCCACTGTGGGGAATCACATTAATTTTGTTATATAAAGAAGGAAGGAATGAGCAGGTGGACGAGTGAGTGAAGAGTCGTCCCGGTTAGGTGGCCACGATGTCCTAGGAGTCCCTGCAGAATCCCTGCAGGCTAAGAGAGAGCTGCAGGGGATTTGTCAATGGCTCCAGGGTGTGGAGAGCCAGAGGGAGTGGGGAGTAGGGATTCTGGGGCCCTGTGGTAAACACAGCAACCCGAAAACCACAGTCTCGGACACTTCAGATCAACCCCAGATGGTTCCTGAACAATATCTGTGCTGTGTGCCACTCTCCACACTGGGCGTGAAATGGAGGGAGAGGCAAAGCAGGGGCAGGTACTGCCTTCTGGAAGCTTCCATTTTGCCAGCCAGTGTGGCGGTGGGGATGTCAAGTGCCAAAGTGAGTGGTGAGTGCGGGACACAGGGGCTGCAGTGGAACAGCACACAGGGAGCTGGGCAGCTCCTGCTTCCTCCTGGCTCCAGACCGCCTCACCCTGGGCTGGCAGGCTCAGGTGCTCCAAGTAGCACTGAAGGCTTTCTGTGTCCTGTGGGGGGCAGGCAGAGATAGAGAGAGAGTCGGGGTGGCAGCCTTGTCTTTTTGGCAGAAAGGGCAATTTTAAGTGCCATTTTGTTTCTGCTGGTTTACCTCAGCCTTGCTGGGCGCCCATCCTGTGCCCCAGGCGCTGTCCTGGGCAAGGCCCTGCCTCCAGCCCAGGTTTGCTGCCCAGGGAGGACAGACAGAGGGGCCTCCTAGCCTGTGAGCCCTGGGGAGGCTGTAGGCTGTTTGTGGGGGGCCAAGTCTGGGGGCCAGGGAGGATAGGAAGAAAGGGGAAGGTGGTGGTGGGTGAGGGGTGGGGGACACCCGGGGCAAAAGCTCAGACAAGAAATGCACAGTGTCCTGGGAGGGAAGGCTGAGCTTGCCCCTGTCGTGGACCCTTTTCCAGCATCTGTCTCTCAGGGGAGGTGGGCAGAGTTCTTTCCTCATGGCTCAGCCCTGCGTAATTAACCAAAAAGTTGCTGAAGGGGGGAAGTCATAAACACGGTTTGATTGTGCCGTAAACACTACGTATTTGAGCCTAAATTGTGCAGATGTACTTTACATGGGCATTTTTTTTTCTTGAGGTGGGAACAAGGACATTTCTTTGAGGAAAGATTTCCTGCCTACAGTCTGATCAGTACCAGCACGGGGCAGCACCTGCAAGCCCCAGAGCCCCTCTCTCTGCGGTGGGGGATCTGAAAGACACTGGGAAGCGTCCCAAGTGCAGCCTCCTTCCAGGGCCTTGTGACCCCTCCTCTCCCACCCCAGTGCTTCCAGCAACTTGCCTTTTCTGACTCTAAAGCCATCAATGTACTTTTCATAGTTATAATGGTTTCATTTAACATTATATTAGATCATTTAATCAATGTGCATAAAGCTTAATTACCTAGTTATGGAAATAAGTACACCTGGTACAGATCGTTTTGGGAACAAAAGCACCCAGTTCCGGACAGTGTACAACTCAGCTGGTGGGGACAGAGCTCACAGGGTCTGGTTGAGCAAGTCTGGAATCGGTGGGGAGGCCGTGACGCAGGCGGGGAGAGCTCTTGTCCTTTGGGACCCCCAGCCAACTGGCAGGCCTTTCCGCTGGTTGGAGGAGGCCCACCTGGGTCACAAAGGACAAATCCTGCACTTGCACACAGCTGATTGTGGCCTTAATCCCATCCACAAAAGACACCCATTCCAGCAGTCCCTCAATGACTGTCTGGTTGCACGCCTGGGGACTGTGGCCTGTCCTGGTTGGTGACTTAACTGACCACCCCAGATTTAAGATTAGCGAGAAGATTCTGAACAGATCCCTTTTCCCCAGGGCTGTGTGTTCCTTTCACTGACTTAGCACCTGGAAAAGGAGGCATGAAGGGCCCTATTCATGGTGGGTGGGCTGGACTCTTCTCAGAGTGGACCCTGGAACCCTCTGGAGATGCCTGTCATGACCCACAGGAACTGTATTAAAGGGTTGCAGCATTAGGAAGGTTGAGAATCACTGAGGTAGACGTTGGCTGGCCAACAGGTCTTGGTGGACAAGGTCAGAGGTGTTCTCGGTGCCTCAGCTACAGGGAGCTGTCTGGGGCAGCAACCTTCCTCTCTTTTAGAGGGACTGACCCCTTGTGCAGAGGGCAGGAAGACTCACCTGTAGCTTGAGGGGGCCTACCTGTTTTTCTCTGGCACAGCCACAGTCAACCCTTTTGGCTTAGGGTGGGACATGGGCCAGGCTGGCTAGAGGGGAAAAAACAGCAATACTGACAGGAATGACATGGCTTGTGGTGCTCAGGGCACAGTGGGCACCACATGGCCTCTAAGCCCCTACACACCTTTCTTTTAACTCTCACCAATAAACTCAGCAGGTGGGGCCATGACCACTCCCACTTGGAGGTGCAGTGAGGGACTGGCTGTGGAAGGCAAAGGTGAGAAGGGTTTGGGAAGCCAACTTCAGGTGCTGGGGTCCTAGGTGCTCTCCTGAGGGGAACCAGGCTGAAGGAGACTTGTCCATGCTGCAGGGTGGAGCCTGGGCAGAAGGTGAGTTGTCCCTTCTTGTGTATCCTGTCATTGCTGGGCACAGGAGGCATGGGACATGGGACAGCTCCCCAACAATCAAGTAGCCCCTCATCACCAAACTGGGAGGCTTCCCAGAGGAGAGAAGTTGGCTGGCTCAAGGGCACAGAGGTCAGGATGTTCCCCAAGGCCTTCTGGAAACTTGGGCTTCTCGGGTTGTCACAGTGACCAGGGCTGCTCCTGTGTGTTCAGACTGTCCCAAGAGGACAATTGTCCTGCAGGTGAAGGGAATTCCAGAGCAACCCCAAGTTCCACTAACCTCTGAATGTCCCTTGGACATCCGTGAGAATCCAAAGCCTGCCTACAGTTACCGGAGCCTGTGACCTGCATGAGTCTGGACGCACAGGGAGCTACCGTGCTGGAGCCTTGTCACGGGCTGGGTTTTCCCAGAATGCAGATGCTTTGGAAGTGGTGGAGAGTGCGTGTCATTTTGTTCAGAACTTTACCAAGAATTGTTCCTGTTTCAGGAAATGGCTTCCCCAGGGGCAGTGGCTCTCTGGGCATGTGAGTAGCCAGTCTGCCACCTCTGGGGGCGTCTGTCTTTGTCACTGCTGTCATCATGGTGACAGGCGAATAGGTACCCACCTTCCTGGTGCTCACCACACTATCTCATGTGGTCGTATCTGGGCACATGTTGAAAAGTTGTGTTACAGACAGGGCCTTACTGAGGGGCAGTGTAAGGGGACACGTCAGGACATTTGCTAGGAAAGGGGTAGCCTTATGGTAGAACTAGAACCCAGTAGACTCAGAGATTCTAGGGTGTTGGGAATGAGGAGTGAGTGAAACCAGGGGCCTGCCCTGGGGCTGATGGCTGCCTGGGTAGTGGCCCAAGCCAGCCTCCAAGCTGGGGACACTGGACACTGAGCAAGTGTGGGGTGGGGGGATGCAGTTTGTGAAGCTCAGCTTGGCCATGTGGATATTGGGGTCCTGGGGTCACATCCTACTGGGTGCCCCTGAAACCAGGGCTGCCAGCTACTGGGGTGGGCTGATCACCTGATTGCAGAGTGGTGGCCAGGGCAGGGACTCTGCTGCTTCCCGGGTGGACACACTCCATCCACCCTGACCATATGCCTGTCCTAGTCTTTCCATGGCCTCTTCTAATAGGCCACCCAGACTTAACAGGTCCCCTCTCCTCCCTCACCCTGGTGGTCCACACGCTTGTCATCTGTCTATGTACCCTGATGGTGAATACATGTGGAGGGGGCCCCTGTGCCCCACCCAGGGCCTGCCTGTCTGGCACAGGTGTCCTGTTGAGTGGTGCATAGAGACACTGCCTTGCTGGGGAATCCCATCTTCAATGGGGGCCTCCGCCTCTCATAGTGACTCAAGCCTGGTTGTGGGGCAGGATTGGTATTCCCTGGAAGGAGTCTCCCAAAATAGCTGTGGTGTCCCCCGTGGGTGTAGAGCTGCCTGTTCTCAGCTGCAGCTTCTCTCTCCTGGAAGGCTTTCTGCCTTGTTTGGAAGGAATCACTTCCCAATTCCTGCTCCACACTCGGGTGACTTTACAGGTTGCTGTAATGCACCTCTGCGGTGACGTTGGTGCTGAGAGGAGACGGGGATTGGGGATGGGCATCTAGTGGGGAGCTGGAAAGACACTGCTCCTGACCCTGTGTCCTTCCCTGAACCAGACCAACCACTTCTTCCCCCTCCCAAGTGACCTGCTGCCCCTGCTGCTGTGGTTGTCCTGAGCAGCATGAGCAGAGAGCAAGGGATAAACCACTGTGTAAGGGCCCAGCCGTGTCCTGGGCTTGGTGTCTCTGTGCTGTCCCCTAGAGTCCTGAGAGGTGGGACTAGTGTCATTACCCACCAATAATGGGTGTCTGGGGGGACTTTCTCTCCTGCCTGTTGTTTGGGAGAAACAACAGATCAGATGGCCTGACCTACAGCACCGCACAGTGGGAAAGCTCCCAAGTGACTTACACTGACGTCATGCCCCTGGTCTGCAGAGGGGTCCTGGCTACCTAAGCGCCTTTCTACACTGGGGAGTGGGGATGGGGAGGCAGCTGGGGACCCCTCAGGAAGCTGCAAGTCCAGAAAAAGATGTGGGAACCTGCCAATAATCCCAGGCTGAGGCCATCAGCTCCTAGGAGATACAGACAGTGGGCATGGAAAGGTGGGAGGGGGGTGATTCTAAGCAGAGAAGGCTCTGGGAGGCGAGAGCACTTTAACTGAGTCTGGGTGGGGGTACAGGAGCAGAAAATGTGCTGGGGAGGTCACTGCAGGCAGAGGGCAAGAGCTGGATCAAGGCAGGGAGGTGGCACCCTGTGGAGAGTGGGTGTGGCGGGGGCGTCATCGCCAGTGTCAGGTTCACATGAATTTCCTGAGTCCTCCCTCCAGGCACCTGAGGGCTGGGAGGTGAGGAAGGAGCCTCGAGGAAGTTAGGGGCTCGGCCAGCACCACAGTCAAAGGTGCAGCACTTAGAGCTGGGTCCTGCAGCTGGGGCGACTGGGCTGTGCCCACGGTGGGGAGGCTCGGGGCCTAGAACCTCGTCTCACAGGGTTTCCAGGCTTCTTCCTCAGCCCTCTGGTTAGGACGGCAGTTCGGGGCCTATTTGTGTTCCCAGCAGCTCGCTCATCACCCTGTGTGATGTGAGCGTCTGGGGCAGCTTCTAATGGCTTTTGGTCCATCAGCTGTGTGGCCCCCGTGTCCTCAGCTCAGGAGCTGGGTCCTCTCCCTCCAGGATGGGCCCATTAACAGTTCCTTCTCGTGGGGTCCTCAGAGGCGTAAAGGTGACCCTGGAGCAAGTGCAGCGATGGGAACTTTGTGTAGGGTGAGGATGCCAATGACGTTTGCAATTCCTGTGACTCCGCTTCCCACCTGCAGGTGAGAGGTGGGACAGAGGTCAGCCAGGACAGGAACAAATACAGATTTGAGAGTCATAGGCTGAGCCAAGACTTTGAGCCTCCCTACCTCAGGAGAGACACACCACTCAGCTGAGGTTCCCAGGCTACCTCCTCACGTGAACCCCGCCACAGGCCAGGGCAGAGTGGGCACAGGGCTGGGTGTGCAGCCACTGGCTCACCCAGGAGTGGCTCCCAGTGTGGCCCCACATGCCAGCTCTTCCACCAGCCACATGGCTGCCTTTCCACTCCCTGCTCCTGAGGCAGGTCTGGCCCACATCACCACCCCTCCTCCTACAGACAGCTCTCGATCCCCATCTCAGGGTCTCCATAGCCCTGGGCAGGTCTGCTGACTGTGCCCCAGAAGGAAGAGAGGCCCCGTGGGCAGCAGCTCTCCCTGGGCTTGGCCATGAGGCAGTGGGACCTTGCCACTTTCCCTGGATTCACCCAGGCCAAGGCGGAGCCCTGAACAGCAGACCTCAGCATGTCCACCCAGAGGGCACCTGTAGCTCCCTGAGACTGTGCATCACTTCAGCCTTCACGACCACCTCCAGGGAGCTGGTGGTGGTGTCCTGATGTCCCTGCCATGAGTGGAATTATAGAGAAATGCCAGCACGCTGAGGTTAAATTAAGCAAGGGTCCTTTATTAGGCTGGCCAGACAAGAGCAGGCTCATGCCACAAAGTCTCTTGACCACCTTGAAGCGGGGGAGGTGCAAGGTTTTTATATGGCACTTAAAGCAGGGGATGGGAAGCCCCCCCAACCACCACCACAGACTTTTACAGAAGCTGATATCTATAAGGGTAGAATCATAGGGAGGGGTCTTACAGGTCTAAAAACTGCTCTCAGACAGACCAGACAGACTGTGACAGAATTGTGGTTTCCACAAGATTTTTTTCAGTTGTCCCAGGATTCTGCAGCTCTCAGCTAAATTTCCTGCCTGTTTTTACAGGGTCGCCGCTTGCTCCAGGGCTATTTTGGTTTCAAAAGCGGGGGTTGGCAAGCCTTTAACAAAATGGAGTAAGTCTGGCTCTCTTGCTCAAAGTGGATGGAGTTAGGGCACCCAGTCTTGGTTTCCAGGTGGCAGAGTTAGGGCTCAGGGAAGGGCAGCCCATGCCAGCCCCTCGCCTGCCAGGGAGCAAAAGTCAGCACCAGTCCCTCTGACCCTGAGGAGGCTGTGCTGGCTCCACCATGGGATCCAGAAGGTGCCCCGGCCCCACCTTCACCCTCAGCTGGGAGGCAGGGTAGGGGGGCATACCCCAGATATGTGGTGCCCTGCAGAGGGCAGCCTGACCTGTGGTCAGTCTATCCTTGTAGTGTTTAAAGAGTCTACAATAAGTGGACAAAGCAGGCAGGTCTGTGCAGCCTGGGTACTTCACAACCATTTTAATGTTTAAAATACGCATCAATGACAGCCCAGGAGATTTTATAAGACAGACAAAACCCTCACCTTCCATCCTGGCCCTTGTATAGCTTCGAATGTTTCCTCCTGGTCCTGAGCCAGCATTCTGCATAAGCCAGAGTTTGCAGTCTGATGCTGTCCCCCTTCCTGTGATATCAGGTGCTCACCTCCATGTCCCCACCTGTGAAGAGGCTCACTGGGCATCAAGGGCACCCTTGGAGAAGGCTGGTGGTACCAGCAGTTCACAGTGTGGCCGGAGCAGGAAGGCTGTGCTGCAGCCAGACTGGCATTCGGGGACTGTGTGGAGCTGTCTGTGTGAGTGTCTCCCTGCCATGGGCCTGACACAGAGAGAGTGTCTGATGGGGCATGGTTAATGGAGGAGGATGTGAGTGAGTGTCTGACGGAGGATATGAGAATCTGATGGAGGAGGGTATGACTGTCTAATGGGAGAGGTTGTGGGTATCAGATGGAGGAGGGCACGACTGTCTGAAAGACAGTGTAAGCATCTGATGGAGGAGGATGTGTCTGATGGAGGAGGATGTGAGTGTCTGATGGAGGAGGATGTGAGTGTCCGATGGAGGAGGATGTGAGTGTCCGATGGAGGAGGATGTGTCTGATGGAGGAGGATGTGAGTGTCTGTCTGATGGAGGAGGATGTGAGTGTCTGATGGAGGTGGATGTGAGTGTCTGATGGAGGAGGATGTGAGTGTCTGATGGAGGAGGATGTGTGTATCTGATGGAGGAGGATGTGTCTGATGGTGGAGGATGTGAGTGTCCGATGGAGGAGGATGTGAGTGTCTGATGGAGGAGGATGTGAGTGTCCGATGGTGGAGGATGTGAGTGTCCGATGGAGGAGGATGTGCGTGTCCGATGGAGGAGGATGTGTCTGTCTGATGGAGGAGGATGTGAGTATCTGATGGAGGAGGATGTGAGTGTCTGTCCGATGGAGGAGGATGTGAGTGTCCGATGGAGGAGGATGTGCGTGTCCGATGGAGGAGGATGTGCGTGTCCGATGGTGGAGGATGTGAGTGTCCGATGGAGGAGGATGTGAGTGTCCGATGGAGGAGGATGTGAGTGTCTGTCTGATGGAGGAGGATGTGAGTGTCTGATGAGATTCATTGACTGTTACGTGGAGGGGTGTGAGATGTCAGGGCTGGTGTACAGACAGTGACTGCTGCAGACCTCCCCTGTGGAGCTCGAAGTCCGCGTGGGGTTACTTGCCTGGCTGGTGCTTATGTCCGACAGGCCCCCATAATGGTGTACACACCCCTTTTCTAGGTGTGCAATCTCAGTACCCTTGGCTCCTAAGGGCCCAGGGCCTGTTCAGCCCCTTCACGGTCCCAGCCCAGCACGACCCTTCCCGCCTGCCCTCCACCCCACGTCTCCTGTGTGCACAGTAAGGCCGGGCGGGGAGACGGGCAGACGCCTCTCTGTCCCTGGTGTTTCTTTTCTTGGTGTCGCTCCCACACCCACGCGGTGCTGTGATTAGCTGCACACATGGGGGAAGAGTCAGAAATAGACCGAGCTTCCCCAACTCCAGGCAGCACCAGCTCGTCACTGGTGGCGCCATTTCTGAATCAGGAGATGGGAGCAGCTGGGAAGGGTGGGAGACCTGGGGACTCCCTCCAGGCTTCACCCTTATCCACAGCCTGTGGCTTCCGCAGGTTTCCAAAGCCCAACTCTGCAGGCTTCTTTCCCGGCACCTTCTCCTGGGCCTCCCAGCACACGATGCTCTAGCTGCCCCACACCCCCGTCCCCACACACTTCACCCGTGCTGGGCCCTGGGGGTCCACTCTCACAAGGCCTTATGGCTAGTCAGTGGTGGGGGGGTGGCGGCTCCGTCAACCTCACTACCCTTTTCCTGGCTATGGTTCTGTCCCCAGAATGTCCAGGTCCAACCTGGCCAGAGTGGCCGTGTGTGTCATCAGCATGCTGTAGGGTACGGGCAGCAGCTCATGACACCTGTCCTGGTCTTGTCAGCTCATTCCAGCTGCTGCTCCTGCCTCTGGAACCAGCTGCGGGGTCTGATTCCAGTAGCTCCCAGTCACTTTTGCCTCTGAGCCTGGAGGGTTTCTTCTATAAACTGTGTCTGGTAATTGTCTGCCCTTGACATCAAAATTGTTGATGCTCTTTCCTTAAGAGGCCCCACCTCTTTCAGGATTGAGCTGAGCTTCTGGTAGCAGGTGGATGAAACAGGATCGTTTATTTATTTATTCTTTTAGGGTAAGAGGTGTTCATTTGGAATTTGCAGTGTCTTTGTTGTAGAGCTAATGTCTTCCCCAAGTCTTGAGCATTTCTCGGGCCTACAGACACTCCCAGGCCAGTGGATGGGGATCTGAGCAGGTCCGTGTCCCTTAGTAGGTTAGGATTTGGCTCTTTTCTTCCTTAGACAACACTCTGGAGATTCCAGAGAGCGTCTCTGCTTACAAACCCGGTCCTGGTGCACCCTCACCCCGTCTTGCCCTGCTGGCTTCAAACCCTTCAGTGCCTTCTTGGGGCTCCTCAGTAGGGACATCAGGCTGTGTGGGTCCCGCCCTGCGCAGCTCCCCGGTCCCCATTCCCTTCTCTGCAGTCTGAAT
Organism: Galagoides demidoff; assembly: GCA_963574575.1. Taxonomy (NCBI): domain Eukaryota; kingdom Metazoa; phylum Chordata; class Mammalia; order Primates; family Galagidae; genus Galagoides; species Galagoides demidoff. Next base: position 14,737 of record CAUYQV010063643.1, read on the forward strand.
GCCACCAGGAGTGTCCTGTCCCCACTCTGGACCTTTGCATGTGCTCCCCTTGGCTTCAGTGACCCTCACTCATCTGCCAGATCTCCAGATCAGCCCACCTGCCAGGGCGAGAGAGTCTAAACTGCAATTCCAGCCTGGCTTCTTGGATTTGTGGGATCACCCCCACCCCTAGCCTACTCAGCCCCCATCCTTGGCGATTGGAGTTCCTCTTGCCCAACCCCATCTGCTGGTCAGAACCACACAGAGAAGGGCTTGGGTGGGGCCAGCGGCGCTGTCTGGGGCTCGGGGTCTCCCCTCCAGTGTGAGATCTTGGAATTCTCTGGGTAGAAAGGTGAGTCAGAGGTGGCCAGTGGGGTCCTGGCCTGGGTATACTTTTTCTCTGCTCACAGCCTTGACCCTGTGGTGCAGAGGTGCCCCGGGGGGCCATCCATGGCCTTACTGCCTGGTGACATTTAAGGAGCAGCCTGGCAGCCAAAAGAGCCCCTGCAGGGAGGGGTGGGGCCACCAGACCTGCCTTCATGTCTTGGGTCAGTGACATAGATTTGGTGTTTTGATGTCCACGTGTCCCTGAGATGTATTAATTGGATGAAATAGCTTTTGGGGAGTGCGGTCCCTGACCAGCGGATAGCCCACATGTTGGATATTCATGAGATACTACTACATCCCAAGCAAACACTGTCACAACACTTTGGAGTTATTGTCTCATTCAACTCTCACGGCTCTGCAGGTCTACACTAGTTTCTAATTTAGATGAGAAAGATGGTCTCCAGCAAAAAAAAAAAGTGAGCCTGACTGGGGGCCCTGCTGATGAACTCAGCCTCCACGGGGAGGTTCAGGCACTTGTCAGCTGTCCCTCTCGGTGCCCCGGGTGGCCAGCTGCAGTCACTAGGAGGCCACTACCGCATGGCCACCTCCGGCCAGGCTCTGCCAGTGTGCACATGTGTGCACGTGAGTGTGTCTGCTGGACATTCAGGATGGACCGGCAGGGACCAGGGCTGGAGAAGTCAGCGTGTGAATGTCTGGGCTCGAGGGAAGGGTTAATTTAGTTTAATTGTGTAGAATGTGGTGTAGCCCAAGACCTAGAGCTGTTGGTTGGGGAAGGGAAGGAATAGTCGTCTCCCAGGCCAAAGGAGCACAGGCAGATACAAGGGGGTGAAGGTGTCCCCACACAGCCCCCCACCTACTTCTGCCTCCCTCCACTCACACCCAGGCACTGGGGAGGTGGCCTGGCCGGCAGCCTCAGTCCCGATAGCTTCTGTTTACTTCCCAGGATCCTCTCTTGTTCTGGCCAGAGGAAATCACAAAGGAAGTGCGGTGTCACAGGTAAAGGTCACAGCGCACCTGCTCCTGCTGGGTCCAGTGACGTTCCGTTTCTATTGCTCTGACAGTGCCTGGGTCTCCTCCCCAATCTCTATCCTGTCCTCTGAGCCCTCTGTGGCCAGGTTGGGGTCCTGCGGTCCAGCCTGTCACTGCTTCTCTTGATTGGCCTGGCCCCTCATCACTCAGGCCTGGCTGGTGGTAGAATCTCTCATCATTCCCATCGTACAGAGGCTCAGAGACTAAGGAGTGAGCTGATTCACACGCGGGGCCAGTACGGTGGCTCATGCCTGTAATCTTAGCATTCTGTGGGGCCAGGTGCCGTGGCTCACGCCTGTAATCCTAGCATTCTGTGGGGCCATGGTGGGTGGATTGCTTGAGCTTAGGAGTTTGAAACCATCCTGAACAAGAGTAAGACCCCCATCTCTACTAAAAATAGAAAAAACATAAATAAAACCTACCTGGGTGTGGTGACAGGTGCCTGTAGTCCCAGTCACTTGGGAGGCTGAGGCGGGAGGATTGCTTGAACCCAGAAGTTTGAAGTTGCTATGAGATAGGCTGGCGCCACCGCATTCTACCCAGGGTGACAGAGTGAGACTCTGTCTCAAAAACAAAACAAAACAAAACAAAAAACCCACCCCAGATCTTAGCTCAGGTCTTTGGATGCCAGTGTTAATCCACCCTTCCTAGTTTTTAGGACCTGGAATTGGGGAGGGGACATATGCTGGAAATTTTTAAATGCCTCTGTACAATTCCATAAGTATTTGTTGAGAACCTAAAAACGGCAGCTGTGATAATGATGTGATGATTACAGCACAGGCAGTGCTCCTGTTACTGGGAGGTCAGGTCACTACGGATCTGGCCTTGAACTAACATTTTTTCACAAATTATGTCATTTCATATGCACAACGTCCCTAGGAAGGATGAAACTAACCTCGGAGGCTTGACGGAGAAGGGTCTGTGGCTAACCCAAAGCCACAGGGTGGTCAGTGCTGGAGCTGGGATATGAACTAGCCGGCACTGACCACTGTGAGGTCCTAGAAAAGCCCTGTGGTAGCTGGGCCTCCACGCGGTAGGACTGGGGTCAGAGGGACACTGAGGAAGAGGCAGCGGATGGGCAGGTGTTCCCAGGCCCAGCTGCTGCGCTGAGCTTCCTGGGCAAGTAGAGCTGGGCTGTGGCCTGTGGAGGGCAGAAGGCCCCTGACATGTGGGGGCAGTGGGGCCATCCAGGGAACAAAGTCCTGCTTGGGTTGTTTTTCTGAAGAATGAATTTGCTTGTAAGTGGCAGAGAAAAAGGGTGACTTGAAGGCATCAAACACGACATATAGAAAGGTTTCTGGGTATACAGACTGAATATCCTTTCCTTAGATGCCCCTGAGATGACGATGGTTTCTTGAGAATCACTCTATTCTGGCAGGACCCTCTGCACATTGTCCCACGCAGTCCCCACAACTCTGAAGACCTTTCCTCTCACTCTAGGTGAGAAGGCCAGGCTCTGAGAAGTCACTTTGCTCATGGACACACAGCTGGGACACGGCGCATCTCAAACTTGAGTCTCAAACATGTCAAATGTTTGTCCTGTTTTTCCAAAACCTGTGTGTGCCTTCGTGTTGCACCCCAACCCCCAATTCTTTGGCCAGAACCCTCTGTTCTAGGAGTAGGCTTGGCGGGAGCCTCAGCTTCCAAGGAAAGGGGTAAGAAAGTGCAGCTGTTCAAATGCAGTAGAGCGGAGGTGCTCTCCCTTGCTTAGGAGCCTGCGCTGGCTCCCCAGCACCTGCAGGGTACAGTGCACCAGGCTGAGGCCGGAGCAGGTGGCATGCCCTCCAAGGCCCTGTGGGCTTTAGCTCCCAGTGCCGTTCCCTGTTGTTCTCGCCACATCCCCGGTCCCCTCTCATCACCGGGACCACCTCAATCGCCTGCTCCCTCCTCTGTGCCCTGCACGCACTGCTCGTCCGGTGGATTCTGCACAATTCCCTGAAGGTTTCTGCTCCCTTCATCTCCAAGACCAGTCAGCGTGGGAGCCATTAAGAGAAACTGTGTCTGGAGAGGTGTGGTCTTCCCATGTCTGGCTCCTTTCAGAAACGTCTCTCCTCATCTTCTGAAATGTGTCTGTCCCTGCCCGGTCACTTGTCCATCTGTGCCCTGGCTTCATTTCCTCCAAGGCGTTGGCCCATGTGAAATGGTTTTCTGTGTCTGCCTTTCCCTCTAGACTGAGAGCTTCCCGAGGGCAGGGAAAGCCCTCCCTGTTCAGCACCGTGTCCTGGTATCCTGGGGGCTCAGGGCAGTACCTGCCACATACTGAGTGATCGAAAAATGCCAGTTGGGGTGTTTGGACAAGGATGTGGGAGCAGCCTTCGGGGAGCTAGGCTTTGCACACATGGCTCAGGCTGGGGAGCACTTTATCCCTGGATTCCAGCCAGGAGCTGTCAGGGGGCCGGGTCAAGTCTCCCCAGACTTCAAGACAAGCTGTGGAAGCACCACCCTCCCCCTGGCAGAGACAAAGCCCGGGGCCCAGCAGCCTGCTGCCGTGTTTGAATATGGAGGAGGAGCAGATGAGCTGGGGCCGCCCTGGGCTTTGTGCTGGGACAGGGATTAAAAAGGAGAGACAAAGACTTCTGTAGGCCATGGCCTCGCGGGGCAGAGTATCATGCCGCAAACACTGGGCATTCAACCCAGGCCCTGTTGCCTCTCTGTAGTGGCTACAGGGTCCGGAAGTGGGAAGGTTTCTGGCACTGACCCAAGGACAATATTGTTTTGGTTACAAAAATAATTGGAGCTTGGCATTAATTTTAGCTAATTATGCCTCCCTCTCCTGACAAGGCTTTCATGTTTGGGGTTGTTGTTTTTTGTTTCTTATTGTTATTTTCTGGCTGTGTCCTCCGTCTCCCTCAATGAAGCAATCTGAAAAAGAAATAGTAATTTGTCTTCATATGGCACAGGCAGGAGGGGCCGGTGGGTGGGTGGGGGACTGAGCTCCCTCATCTGCTCTCTCGGAGGAGATTCCACCTCTATTCTGAGCGAGAGCTGAGCTGAGCTGAGCCCAGCGCCCTGACAAGGCGGTGGCACGGTGGACACGCCTCCTGGGCTGGGCCAGGCAGAGGAGACTCCTTCAGTAGGCGGAGAGCTGAAGGGGAGCCGGGTGCTCAGGGCTGGGGTCTTCTGTGTGACCGACAGCGGGAGCAGGGCGGGGAGGATGGATCTCACAGCATCTTTGGGACCAGAAGCCTGAAGACAGGTGGTGCCCTGTACCCCTCCCTAAGCCGGTGGGCAGGAAGAGGAATTTCCTCAGGGACCTCTGCACAGTCCAGACCAGGCTAGGTTTGGGTGACAGATCGGAAAAATGGAGACTTGCACAAGTGCAGCTGGAGCAAGGACTGCCCTGGTACTAGCTCCGTGACAGGAGGCGTCCACACCCACCTGGGAGTCTGACTTGATTTTGCCGGCAAGAGGCAACCAGCACAGCTTCACTTTCTCTCCTCCCGCTTTTTGGGAGGCCATCTGTAGAGTGCCAACCACCTCTCGCCCTTACAGTCCCTGGGTGGAATTTGCAGGCAGCCACCATGGTGCAAAATGTAATTCTAGTGTTTTTCCGCAGACGGCTGAGCCAAAGACCGGCTGTGGAGGAGCTGGAGAGAAGGAATATCTTGAAACGTAAGTAGCTGCTGAGTCCTCCTGGGGTTTTCCCGCACGTGTGCTGAGGCCGTGAGGAGCCTCAGCTCTCATAACCCAGCCCATCTCTGCGGACTGAGTGAGCCCGCTCCCGTTAACTCTGAGCAGCTGAACATTTCTGAAAGCAAGCCCCTGAGAAAAAGTTCATACATCCGGAACCATTCCTTTTAAAAGACATTTAAGAAAAGCTCCCCTTGTAGCATAAAGTCCCTCCTGTTTCCCTGGCCATTTAGTCAGTAGATCTAAGGGAAAGGAATCGTCACCCCTGTTGCATGTTGGGTCTCCAGCAGATTTCCTTGGAAGTTTTGCATGGGGTTTCCTAATGGCCCCCAAGATCATAGGCGAGGCGTGGATGGTGGTGTCGTGAATTCTAACCGAGGAGGACACGCCCTTTGATTCTTACACTCAGGAGGAAGGAAGCAGTCAGGGCAAAGAAAGCATCAAACCAACCTGTGGCTCCACAGTTGAGATTCCAGCACCCAGTGCCCCCCGGGCCCAGCACCACCTTGAGCTTCCCGCACTGGGCTCAGGGTTGTAGTCTCTGCTGTAGGCAGGTGTTCCCGAGTAATCTCTGTGCTATAGAGTATAGAGGGCAATATTCCATCCAGTTATGGTGTGGGCTGCTGGCGGGTAATCTCTGTGGTATAGAGTGTAGACAGCAATATTCCATCCGGTCATGGTGTGGCTGCTGGTGGGTGTTCCCAAGTAATCTCTGTGGTATGGAGTGTAGATGGCAAATTCCATCGGTCATGGTGTGGCTGCTGGTGGGTGTTCCCGAGTAATCTCTGTGGTATAGAGTGTAGACGGCAGTTATGGTGTGGGCTGCTGGCGGGTAATCTCTGTGGTATGGAGTGTAGACAGCAATATTCCATCGGTCATGGTGTGGCTGCTGGTGGGTGTTTCCAAGTAATCTCTGTGGTATGGAGTGTAGATGGCGATATTCCATCCAGTCATGGTGTGTGCTGTAGGCAGGTGTTCTGGAGTAATCTCTGTGGTATAGAGTGTAGACGGCAATATTCCATCCAGTCATGGTGTGTGCTGCTCGTGGGTGTTCCCGAGTAACCTCTGTGGTATAGAGTGTAGACGGCAATATTCCGTCCCATTGAAGTCACTTCAAAAGCATTTCTCAGTTCTCTATACGGTCAGTTTCAGTTTTTAAAACTTTTTTTTTTCCCACATAAAATGTTTTCTAGGGGTCTGGATTTTTAAAATTTCCTTCCTTCCTTCCTCCCTCCTTTCCTTCCTTCCTCCTTTTTTTCTTCCTTCCTTCCTTCCTTCCTCCCTTTTTCCTTCCTTACTCCTTTTTTCCTTCCTTCCTTCCTTCCTTCCTTCCTTCCTTCCTCCCTTTTTCCTTCCTTCCTCCTTTTTTCCTTCCTTCCTTCCTTCCTTCCTTCCTTCCTCCTTCCCTCCCTCCCTCCCTCCCCCCCTTCCTTTTTTCTTTCTTCCTTCTCTTGCCTTCTCCTGTTTATGTGACAGACACAGCAGTCACTCTGCGTCTGCCTTACTGGTGACCTTCGCAGTAGGTTACGGACTGTCCTGCTGCCTTCTCATGAGAAAGCAGACCACAGAGGCCCCTCGCTGTTCTGAGCTCTGGAATCTGACCGATTCCTCCCTCCGTCCTTTGCCTCACTGCCTCCATTAACTGCCTAAAACAACCCCCCCCATGGATTGTTGAAAATATTTAACCCCAGATGAAGAATCCTCATTTGATCTTTTTACCCTATGGTGTGCTGACACAACTGGACTGTGTTCCGTCAGCTAGGCCATGTCAGCCTGAGGGAGGATTACAGAGACGCTTCTCGTGGATAACATGCTGAAGTCAGAAGACAGAAAAACCAAGCTGTGTCAGTTACTAGATATTTGAATTTTTAAAAATTGTGTCCTATCAAGCGTGTAAGTCATAGATGCCACCAACAGTAGCAGTGGAGACTTGAAGGGAGCAAACACAGAGTGATGACGCTCCAGGAGCTGGTTAGAAGGCCAGTTTCGGACTCGGGGGCCCCACGTGCAGCGCGGTCTGCCGTACACCACAGGCAGAGACTGGCGCCGTCCGGGAGCCAATCCTTCCCTCAGTGGTAGCCTCTCCCCTCCTGCTGTGGGCAGCCAGGTCCTTCCACCAGCAAGCACTTCTACTTGTGATTTTTTTACAAATAAATGTCAAAGCCTTAAAAATAGAGCTGTCTTTTGGTGAATGGAGAGCCAGCACGTGGACGACAGGGACTTATTTGCTTTACCTTCAGTGCAGAAGGGCAGTGGACTTCCTCTGCTGTGGCCATGGTGAGCCCGCCACTGACTCTGCCGTCACCAGGGAGCCACAGGATTTGCTTAGCACGGAGCCTTCCCAAGGGTCCTGAGTGGGAGGGCCTGAGAATGTCACTGCTGGGTTTGGGGTGGGTGTTTGGTATGTTTTCTTTTGTTCTGGGGATGATAATAGGGAGGCTATGTATATCTCAGTGTGGACGCCATGCTCAGAGGCCTTGACCACAGGCCCTCGCTGATGTGATGTCGCCCTTTTCTCTTCTAACCAGCTCCTGGAGCGTCATCACTCTGTGTTTGCTCCCTTCAGATCGGAACTTCTGACCAATTGCAGTCATATCTGAGAAGCCTCAGAACTCTGCCTGAGGTCAGATGGATGTCAGAGCAGACCTGGGGCCCCCTTTCTATAGGATGGTGATAAAAATAATTCTTTGGCCAATCTGTGCCACACATTACAACCAGCGCTTGGTGTTTGCTCCCTCGTTTAATTATTACAATAGATTTGTGAGGTTTGTGCTGCTCTCCCCATTTTACTAATGAAGAAGCTAAGCTTCAATGAGGTGATAGGATTTTTTAACCAATGAACATTGGCAAGAGTCTTGAGCTGAAGTTCAACATCAGGTTTGCCAACTCCACTGCCTACATCAGCCCGTGCATTAGAAGCAGTAGTACGTTGCAATGGTTAAGGAGACTCATGTCTAAGTATCCGTGTATCCTCATGTGTAACTGCTGGAGCTATTTCCAGAAAATAGGGGTACAGAGGTCCTGATTATAGATCCCTTGTTTTGAGTAAGGTACAGAGTTTCCTGGGTCTGGAGATAAGAGTTCCACAAACACATCATTAAGGTTGCTCAGAGGGGTGCAGCTTACAGGCTCAGGCCGTCACGATGGGCTTTGTGGAGTTGTCTGACAGGGCCAGGATGCGGAGAAGCACTCTGGCAGGCCCTTTCCAAGATCACCTCTCCAAAGACCCTGCTATGCTCACATGACCCGGGTGGTAATGAC
>CAUYQV010063646.1:0-12955 GCA_963574575.1 Galagoides demidoff
CTCTTTAGAGGACAATTTAAGCCATTCACATTGATTGAAATTATTAATAAGCCTGGTAAAATTTTGGGTATCGAGTTGTTTGAAATTCCAGTGGACGTTTTTAATCCTTTTGCCACTGTAGAAGTTGGAGTTTGATCAATAGTTAGTTTACTCTTGTGGTGGAGGATTGCACTGGTCATTATGGAGAATAGGTCTAAGAATATCCTGGAGAGCTGGTTTAGTTATGGCAAATTTCTTCAATGCATGGATGTTATTAAAGTATTTAATTTCTCCATCATTGATGAAACTCAATTTAGCTGGATACAGGATCCTGGGCTGAAAGTTATTTTGTTTTAAAAGATTAAAAGTTGATGATCACCCTCTTCTAGCCTGAAAGTTTTCAGCAGGGAGATCTGCAGTGATTCTAATATTCTTCCCCTTGTAGGTTATGGTTTTCTTACATCTAGCTGCTTTTAGGATTTTCTCTTTCATATTAACTTTAGTGAAGTTAATTATGATGTGTCTGGGGGATGTCTTATTCGGGTTGAGTCATGCTGGGGTTCTGAAGCTGTCTGCTATCTGGATTTCAGAATCTCTTGGCATGTCTGAAAAGTTTTTTTTCATAATTTCATGAAGAAGAGCCTCTGTGTTTTGTGAAGCAACTTCGTCACCTTCAGGGATTCCTATACGGTGAATATTAGCTTTCTTCAAATTATCCCAGAGCTCTCTGTGAGAATGATCCATTTTTGCTTTCCATTTCTGTTCCTCTTTGGATGCTTGGGCACATTCAAAAGCTTTGTTTTCAATGTCTGAGATTCTTTCTTCTGCCTGCTGCATTCTACTACCAAGGGATGCTACTGTATTTTTCAGATCTTTGAGGGCTGCAATCTCTTGTCTTAATGTCTCAAAATGTTTGGTGAATTTGTCTTTGAATTTGTTCAATTCTTGAGTGAACTTTTTGAATGCTCCTTGAATTTCTAGTTCTATCTTTGCAATCCAAATTCTGAATTTGATTTCTGACATCTCAGCCATCTGTTTATGAAGGGGATCTTCAGTTGCATGTGCCACGTCCTTTCTCTGGGGGGTTATCTACTCTGGTTACTCATATTACTGGTGTTTTTCCTCTGATTCTGCTGCATGATTATTTTACCCCGTTTGGCTTTTCCCCTTGAGCTTCGTCAAAGACATGTATGGTGTTACAGCCTGAGAGACTGGGGACCTGCTTGGTGTGGTGGGGCTAAGTGGCTCTGTCTTATTTTCAGCTGGTCTTTGTCCTACCCTAGTGAATAAGTTACTCTTGGTTGAAGTCTCAGCTGTGGAGAAATACCAACAATTAAGCCGTCCTCCCCCCAAACAACGGTTGGGCAAGAAAAATCAAACCTTCCCTCAACCATACACCCAGGGTGCCACTTTGTATAGTCCTTGGGTGATTTGCCCAGTTCAAGGGGTCCAAATCAGTTGTCCTGGTCAGCACCAACCTCAGGTGGGAGAGTTCAAAAAGTATCTGGCAACTAGATAGGAGGGGTCTGCTGGCAGGTCAGATATGACTCACTCTAGTGCTACATGAGGGCAGAAGGACCCACCCAGCAAATGAATTAGTCTGGGAAGTTTGATGCCTCCTTTCTCACCTTGCATCCAGTCATTGGTAATCCCACAGGGCTGTGTGCCAGTTCACTCCAGTGAGTAACTGGTCCCAGGGTTTATGACTGCCTGAGTCACCAGGAGATCTGTGTCCAGCAGGGGGACCTTGGGTGTTTAATATAGGCTAGGGCAGTTCACTCAATTCCAGCACCATGCCTGTTTGATGTTGCTGGCAGAACAGGACAGAGTAACTTCACAGAATTTGTTTCTCTCCTGACTAAATTCCTCTGCAGGTCAGGTGCTGCTCGAGCTGATAAAAAACTCAGCCCTGGGCAGCAAGCAATTAGAGTTTACACTCAGGTGTCAATTCCAGATTCTGCCCACCCACTGCCTTTGTCTCAGCTATATTCCCCTGAAGGCTGTTGCTATTATGGTCAGATAAGCAGTCTTCTGGTTTAGCCCCTCCCTGTAAGTCTGTGAATTGTTTTTATTCTAGTCCCCACCTTCCACCCAGGTCAGAACCGCCCTTAGGGCTTCTCTTTACTCACAGAACTTATCCAGCAGACATTTTTAATCCTTTCACCACTGTGGAAGTTGGGTTTTGTTCAAAAATTCCTGGATGACATTAATTTGGAGGTAGAGCATTGTACTGGGCATTGTGGAGGATGGGTCTGAGATTATCCTGGAGAGCTGGTTGAATTATGGCAAATTTCTTCAACATGTGTATATCATTAAAATGTTTGATATCTCCATGATAAATGAAATTCGGGTTAGCTAGATACAGGATCCTAGGCTAGAAGTTGTTTTCTTTTAGGAGACTGAAGGTTGATGACCATCCTCTTCTGGCTTCAAACATTTCAGCTAAGAGATCTACAGTCATTCTGATACTTCTCCCTTTGTAGGTGATGCTTTTCTAATGTCTGGCTGCTGGTAGAATTTTCTCCTTCATCTTACTTTGGCAAAGTTAATCACAATGTGTCTAAGAGGTGCTTTACTTGGATTGAGTCTTGCTGGGGTCCTGAAACTGTCTGCTATCTGAAGTTCTGTATCTCATGCAATGCTAGGGAATTCTCCTCCAAAATCTCTGCAGTAGAGCATCCTTTAGGACCATCTTCTTCTCCTTCAGGAATTCCTATAACACAAATGTTTGATCTTTTGGAGTGATCCCACAATGTTTTCAGGGAATGGTTAGTTTTTTCTCTCCATTGATTGTCTGGGAATGTTCACAAGCTTTGTCTTCAGTTTCAGACATTGTTTCTTCTGACTGGTCAACTCTATTACTGAGGGATTCTAGTGTATTTTGGAGCTCCTCAACAACTTTTTCATTTCCATGATCTCTGCTCTCTCCTTTCTCATTATGTCCATCTTTGATGACTTGGTCTTTGAATTCATTAATTTCTTGAGACAACTTTAGAACTACTCTTTGGAATTCAATTTCTATCTTTTCTTCCATTCTATTTATCTTACTTGAAATGTATATTCTGAATTTGATTTCTGACATTGCTTCCATTTGTCTATGCATGATATCTTCAATTGTATTTCCTTTGTTATTTTGGGGGGGAAGTAATCTACTCTTGTTATTCATGTTAGCAGAGTTCTTCTGTTGGGTCCACACCATGTTTATTTTTCCCTATTTGGTTATTTAAAGTGGTAGCATGAGAACTGGGGTAGGCTTTGTAATTGTGGCATATCTCCTACAACCTTATAAAGACCCCTTTCAGAGTTTTGGCTGGAGACTTTGGAGACCTACTTGGTGAGATTGCACAAACTAGCTCTGGTTTGGTATCAGCCAATCTCTACCTTATCCTATGAAGCCACATTATTAGGTTTAAATCTCAACTATGAAGAGATACAAACAGATGTGGCACCCAGCACCCACCCTTCAGTTCTTTTTCACCATAGAACTGTGAAGGTCAACCTGGCAATGTTCCCAAGGGGACAGCCCCACACATGAGTTCCAATTAAATTATCTCAGGCAGTGAAAACTCTGCTCAACAGAGAGAGATTCAAAGGTATCCAACAGCACAATTGGAGCCAGGGAGCCAAACCCCCACTGGTCAGACTCACTCCACAGTGCTGTCTGTTTCTCTGCTCACAGGCCCAGTTGGATCCAAGAGCCATGCCACCACCCACTGGTCTCAGTCATCACCCAGCTATCCTCTGCTTGCCAGGCCAGTTAGAGTCAGGGAATCATGCCCCCACCTTCCAGGCTCAGTCCACTGGCAGAAAAGCCTCTATTTGTAGGCTCTGTTGGAGTCATGGCATCATGCCCCACCTGCATGTCTCAGTCCACACTGGAAAGCCTCTGCTCACTGCTCTACTAGAGACAGGGGACCATGTCCTAGCTGCCAGGTTGTGGTTCACACCAGCAAGCCACTACTTGAGGGTTCTGTTGGAGTCAGGGGACCACACTCTTGCCCTTGGGTCTCAGTCTACACCTGGCAAGCTTCTGCTCACAGGCCCAGCAGGGTCTAGGGACCAGCCCTCCCTGCCTAACTCAGTCCACAGGGGGCAACCACTCTCCCACTGTGGGCACAATCAGAGCCAGGGGATTGCACTCCATCCTACCAGAAACAGATTTGGATCCACACCACCACTGGCCAGGCATAGTCATAACCAGAGGACTGCTCCTCCTGCTGCTTAGTGTCCCTGTCTTCCCATACCCTTTCTTCCCCATTTGTCACAGATTCCATCTTGATTGTTAGCGGTCCATACTACACCCAGATCTCTTAGGAAAAGACAAAACACTCTGCACTCTGCAGAGGGCAGAAGTTCAGATGGCCATGTGATGGGGGAAGGGTGAACTGGCAGTTTGGACTTTTGGGGGAAAAATGTCTGTTCAATTTTATGCCTGGCAGGGTGGTGTCTGAGTTCATAAGTGGGCCCTCCCTGGAGAAAGAGACCTGGTGTTTAGTGGCTCTCTCCAGAAAGATAAAATGAGAGGTCTTTTCTTCCCTGCTCACTCATGGTGGGGTAGATCTCCTCCTTGGGGGAGGGGTCTCCCGTCCTCCAGTCAGTAGGCTTTGTACCTGTAATTTGTTTTCTTCAATGCTGTTCCTTGGAGTTACAGTTTGCCAAACTTCTTTCATGGCTCAGCTCTCCACCTTTGGCTTCATAGAGTTTGATTCCATCTAGTTTTTCTCCCTCTGCTCAGGAGCTCTGCCCAGGGTTGCTACCAGTCAGCCATCTTCCTAGAATTCCACAATGCTCAATCTTTTAATCCAACCTTTCTAAAACAGTTATGTAGTTTACCATGGGGTTATCCTGTGTAGGCATCTTGGGGATTCTCTACTTTTCTCTTATTGGAACTCATGCGTCCATGTGTCCTTTTCTTTTTTTAATTTCTGAATGATGATTTACTCATTCTTTTATCTAGAATATATCACTAGTAGTTTCCTGAGAAACAAGACATAGGAAATAATATGAATATTAATATGCATGCACATGGGAAAATATCTAAGTGCCACTTTCACATTTGATTTGATGTAGGTTGGGTATAATCAAAAATAAAATAATTCTCACATATAATTCTGAGATTTTTGTCCATTGTTTGCTTCTTTGGGGAGACCACTTCTTTTCCAGCCCATTGGTTCTTTGGAACTAAAATCACAATATGATTTTGTTCTGTCCTCATTGTCAGATGTCTAAATTAGAGTATTGTACACTTCTAGCCATGGTGATTATTTAAGAAATGACCCTGAAACTCCAGCAGCTCAAATCAACACTCTAGCTGGGAATTGACAGATAGACCCCAGCAGAGAAAAGAATTACCTTCTTCTGAATCAAGACCTGAAGCTGTCTGCAATGCTGTCCCCTGCCCACTAATGATGCTACACAACAAAGCAAGCAGACTTGGGGCTAGTAGGAAGAAAGAGGGAGAGGGCCCTACATTCAGTGTTTTCACCTCTCCAACCAATCATACTGAAGTGAACAGTTTCCACTCCATAGCTCTATGTGGAATTACAGTTCTGTTACTTACAAACAGAACCTAAACAAAAAGCATAATTAGTACTATTATGTATCAGTTACTGTATCTGACACTTTTTTCTCTGGTTATTTGGTAGGTACACACATAAACTAATGTCTTTATGTTACACATGTGTCCATGAATATATTCAGACCTTGCCTAAGGACATTTCAGTAAGGAGGAACTGCATGGATGATGGCCTTCTCATGGGATTACAAGGCAGCTGAAAAATCCCTACCACCAGGTCATCACAGAGTGTACTACTCACATGATTGTGGTGATTGCTGATATAAGGAAACCTACCTCACCGCCAGTCATAGAAAAGTCTGGCACATAAAATTATGTATAGCACAGAATACTTGATAATAAATGACTATGTTATTGGTTTACAGATTTTTCTACACTCTACTTTTGTGGTTATTTTAGAGTATCCTCTTTTAGTTATTAAAAAAAGAAAGAAAGAAAGAAAAAGTAGCAGTGAAACAGACTAAGGTCAGTGTGGGAAAGAAATCCTCATGGCCCTGAAAAGGGTTCAACCATTTTGAGAGATGGCTGGTGGGGAAAAGCAGACCAGAGACACACCCCTTCCTCACCCCCTGGATGGCTTCAGGGCAGGTGCTTCTGGGAAACCACTGAACAGTAACTGTTATTCTCACCCATTTTTGACACTGGTGGCCAATTAAGGGAATAACGCCTATATTTTCCCAGAGTACAAAAATTAGCCCCTCTGCAGAAAGGATGACTCCGCCTGCAACCCCCTCCCACATTCAGCCCAGGTGGTATTTCAGAAAAAGGCACTGTTACTGTAGGAGATGTCTGCATGTACGTTGTTTCCCCTTGAAGACCTTCCAGTGGGACAACATGTGGTGGTGGAAAGGTGGTAGCAATGATCCTGACCCTACAGGACTAGGCTCATGTGTGTGCCTGCATCTTAGTTTTAACAACAACAACAACAACAAAATTATCTCTTATGACAGAATCTCACTCAGTTGCCTTGGAGTTGAGTGCTATGGAGTCATAACTCACAGCAACCTCAAATTCTCTGGCTCTAGTGATCCTCTTGCCTCAGCTTCCCAAAGTTCTGGGACTACAGGCACAGCCACATTGCCTGGTTAGTTTTTGTATTTTTATTAGAGATGGGGTCTCACTCTTGCTCAGGCTGCTCTTGAACTCCTCCTGAGCTCAAGTGATCCACCAGCTTTAGCTTTCCAGAGTGTTAGAATTACAAGCATGAGCCACTGCATCCAGCCACAAAGAAAAAGCTTTAAAGGTCGAAAGAAAACCTTTTTTTGAGTTTTAGATGCTGAGTTTATTAGCCACTTATAGTTGGACCTTTGGCAAGTCACTTTACCATTGATTATTATTTTTCTTTTTTTAATCAAAATGACTTTTCTTTTAATTTTTTATGAAATCATTACTGTGTACATTAATACATTTATGGGGTACAATGTGCTAATTTGATATACACTGTGGAAAGCTTACATTAAGCTCGTTAACATAACCAACACCTCACTTGCTTATCTGTTGTGGTAAGACATTTATATTCTACACTTAATAGTTTTAAAATTTACAATTGCAATATGAACAATAGATAAAGGAAATCTTAAAGATAAAAAAAGCTTATAAAATAAGGATATAAAGAAATAAAATACTTTTTGTACAGCTGGGCTATGTAAATTTTTATTACAAAAGAGTTTAAATGTTAAAAAAAAGTTTACAAAGTAATAAATATAGCAAGATAAGGTTAATTTATTATTGAAGAAACAAAATTTTTAATAGAAATTTAGTGTAGCTAAGTGTAAAGTGTTTAGAAAGCCTAAAACAATATGTAATAGTCCCCTAAACCTTCACATTTACTCACCAGTAACTTGCTGACATACCCAGAGCAACTTCTAATTCTATAAGCTTCATTTATGGTGTGTGTCTTGTGCAGGCATACCATTTAAAAACATATTTACACTGTATTTTTAGTCTACCTTTTCAATGTTTAGATATGTTCAGATACACAAATGCTTACTGTCACAATTGCCTTCTATTTTCAGAACGTGCTCTACAGATCTATTGTCTAACATCACTAGGCTATATGACATAGCCTAGGTGTGAGGCAAGCAGTATCATCAGATTTGAAAAGTGAGGAAACTGGCTTCAGGCCAATACGGCCCTTCAGATCCCCAAGTACAGCCCCCCAATCAAATCCAAATTCCACAGAATAAATCTCTTTATTAAAGGATTGGTTCTGTAAAATTTGGATTCAGTTAAAAGGTTGTATACAAGAATCAAGAAGACCACAGGTTCCCCAACACATGACCATACATGTGTGAATAAAGACCCCTTCATTGGGCTATTGTACATTTATTTTATAAGTCCTGGTGAGAATGCCATTCAAGGAAGGCTCGTGTGGCCAACTCCAGGCTCCTGACTCCTGCTCATTTCTACTTTAACATTCCTGAGCAGATCACATTGCAACACTCCCACGTGCTTTCCCATGGCATCTTTCTTTAGCTCACACTGAAAAAAATTAATTAACAGACAGTGCTTGTGTCTCAAGGAGTAGGGCACTGGCCCCATATGTGGGAGGTGGTGGGTTCATTTTGAGGAATTAATGGCATGTTGGAATAATCCAGTAGGGAGTGACAGATGCTGCTGGCTTCATCTCCTTTTCCATCTCCTGCTCAATCTCCAGATCAACAGGCACTCCCACTGCTGGCCAGCCCCACCAGGTCTCGGAAAGAAGAGGCCTGCTCTGGAGCCAGGGGCACCTGCAGGCCTGAATCTGCCACTTTATATAGAGCCAGCATCAGGGCCAGGACCAAAGGCAGTACCAGAAGCTAGGGCAAGGCCACTACAAGTGACAACACAAAAGGCCCAACCAAAGCCAATTCCAGGGCTCTGACATCCTTGAGCTGTGTGTGAGAAGAAGCAGGACAGGTTGGGGCTGCATCACATTATGGCCTACACAGCCAAACATCTGGCTGAGCAGCTGATGCTCATGGACATGATGAGCAGCTGCTCAGACCCTCTTCCCTGATCACAGGCCAACCATCTGGTCTCACTCTGCTCCATGTCTTATGAGCGATGTCTCCTGGATGAATTTTTTTTTAATTTTTTATAGCACAACTGTGTACATTAATGCAATCATGGAGTACAATGTGTTGTTTTCATGGACATTTTGAAATACTATCATCCAACTGGTCAAGATAACCTTCATGTCATTTTCTTAGTTATGAGTTAAAAGTTCATACTCTGCTTTTAGAAAGAGTCACTTGTTCCCTTGTAAGATAAACCATAGAGGTGACCCCACCAATCTCCCTCCCTCCCCCCATCAACCCCACCTAACCTCACCCTCCCACCACCTTCCCATATTCTAAGGCTATAATTAGGTTATGACATTCCTATAGAGAAGCCCTATTTTTTTTTATTTTTTTAGCCCTAATTTTTTTAATGAAAAATGCCACACAGCATCACTACCTGGGCTCTGCCCCCTGTTCCACCCCCTTCCCTGACTCCACCTCTGGTCTATGGAAAAGTGGTCCTCCATGAAACCAGTCCCTAGAGCCAAAAAGGTTGGGGACTTCTGCTTTAGTGCATAAAAGTCTTTAATTTGGGTGAAATCCAATGTATCCATGAGCATATTTAAAAATTGCCCCCCCCAATGGCAAATCATATGAGGGATATGTCCCTAGAATAGATTGGAAGTATACTTGACACTCCTCTCATCAAGAGGTAGGATCAAATTCCACCACTTCGAAACAGGGTGATTCGCTTTACAAATAAAATGTGGTAGAAATGACATTGCACCAGCTTGCAGGTTAGCTTTCAACAGAAACTCCAAGAAGACAGAGGCCACGTGGAGAATGACCATATCACCCCAGCCAGCAGTCATCACTGAACCCCCAGACAGTGACAGATCCCTTCTTGGACCTTGCAGGCTAGACCACCTGCCAAGTGCACAAACCCGCCTGAGGAACCCCAGCCCATACCATGTGCCACAGAAGAACCAACCAGAGGCCTCACAGAATCACAGGAAATAAAAAATCACTGTTGTTCTAAGCAATGAAGATCAAATATTAGTAAACTGCCAGAGAGAAAGTAACTTTAAATGAGTGTACTGCCCACGTAAAGGTCAACAGGACTTCTAGAAAGGGAATTCATGAGATTGCTAAAGAAATGGCAAGCATTACTTGACGTTTGCACGTTCCAGAGTTCTAAGTGCAAGAGGAGAAACATGTATAAAAAAGTTTTCCCAATAATCTATTTGGCTCATTTAATCTAACAACTCAAAATTACTTTTCAGCACATTGTACCCCACATATGCATAAATGTATTCATGATCTATGTGTATTTGACTTAATAAAAAAATTAATATGAACAATCCACTTGTCTCAAAATGTAAAAAGGTATTTAAATACAACTTTGAATGGGATTAAAAGTGCAATCAAATATGAATTTCACAGATGCAAGAGATAAAGTTGGATTAGAAAAGTTGTAGAATGATAAAAGTAATAGAAATGTCCAACACAGTTCTCAAGAAGAGCATTATTGAAAACTGTTAGTATTAAACTTTAAGGCTCTAAAACACCAAGTTATTTTGACTTCTGGGAAGCAATCTAAAAGTATGAGTGCACCTAGAGAATGTCAAAATGATAGCGTGGAACTCTTCTTCCTCCCCCAAAACAAAAAACAAGTGAACCACTATCAGGTTCCCCACCAGAATTTCATGTGAAAGTTAACGTCACTTCAAAATGATTTCTCTGAGTGACTGCAAAGGCTGCTCTTCGTGTTAAAGTTCTTCAAACCATCATTTTAAAATGCTATTTGCCTGTGCTAAGAAGCACAATTAATAGTAAGCC
The DNA here is from genome assembly GCA_963574575.1 of Galagoides demidoff. NCBI lineage: Eukaryota > Metazoa > Chordata > Mammalia > Primates > Galagidae > Galagoides > Galagoides demidoff. The sequence continues at coordinate 10,378 of CAUYQV010063646.1, forward strand.
ACAGTGAAGTGTTACACTCCAATTGTACAGATCCGTCACAAAGTATCAGAGAGAGGGAGAAAAGGGGCTATTGAAATCTAATGAAAAACTGCAGTTCTTAATAGGGACAGGATTTTTCAAAATGCTTTCAGAAAGCCCGCAAAATAAAGGTCTCTATAGAGACTTCTTTTTACTTCTTAAATTGCTTTTAAATAAACTCTAGGTTTAAGGAGAAATAGAATCAAACCTCAAACTTTCAAACCTTTTATAAAACATCAGTGAATATCTTCATATAGCATCCCTCAAGGGTTCCTCATTCTATATATCGTATTTTCAAAAAGTCAAGTAAATAACAAGCACACTCTTTAAAATAGCTTAAAAGAAAGCAGGTGTGCACTAGTGTTTCCTGGTACAGGATCTTCTTTTAATTTCCTATGCCAGAAACCCCTCACAGATCTTCAGAAAAGAATACCAAGAGGTCATTAGATGCCTCAATGCCAACCTATTATTGTCAGATATCTTTTGTAATAACTCTCTCTAAATCAAAAGAAAAACACAAAGCCAAAAAAAAAAAACATTAAAAATGTGTGATACGATTTCAGCTTCTTCAACAGTCTTTTCAGCAAACAATTGAGTATTATTTCAGTTACTTTTAATAAAACATTATTGAAAAGTTTTATAAAATATTTAATGTAAGATATTCAAGTAAGACATGAAACTATAAAAATACTATAAGAGAATACAGGGAAAGCACTTGAAGAAATCAGCCTGGGAGAATATTTTATGAGGAGGACCCCTGGGCAATTGAAGCAACACCAAAAATACATTACTGAGACCAGAGAAAACTAAAAAGCTACTGCACAACCAAGAACACAGTAAATAAAGCAAGCAGACAACCTCAGAACGGGAGAAGATATTTTAGGTTGTCTCCAACAAAGGTTTAATAACCAGAATCCACAGAAAACTCAAAAGTATTAGCAAGAAAAGAACAAGTGATCCCATCTCATTGTGGGCAAGAGATTTGAATAGAAACTTCTCTGAAGAAGACAGGCACATGGCCCTACAGACACATGAAAAAATGCTCATCATCCTTAAGCATCAGAGAAATGCAAATCAAAACCACTTTGAGATATCCTCTAACTCCAGTAAGAGTAGCCCACATAACAAAATCCTAAAACCAGAGATTTGCACCAAAATGTTTACTGCAGCCTAATTCAAAATTGTAAGTCATGGAAGAATCCCAAGTGCCCATCAACCCATGAATGGATTAATAAATTGTAGTATATGTACACCGTGGAATACTATGCAACCCTAAAAAGGATGGAGACTTTACCTCTTTTATGTTTATAAGGATGGAGCTGGAGCATATTCTTCTTAATAAAGTACCCCAAGAATGGATGTAAAAGCACCCAATGTACTCAGCTTTACTTTGAAACCAATATATAATCAACCACACTTCCATATGAAAGCTATAACCCAACTACAGCCCAAGATGAAATGAAGGAGGAAAAGGAGGGGAAGGGTATGGGAAGGGGGAGGATAGGTTGAGGGAAGGTAATTGGTGGACCACACCTATGGTGCTTTTTACAAGGGTACATGTCAAATCTACTAAGTGTAGAGTATAAAGTCTTAACATAGTAATTAAGAAAGTGCAGTGAAGGCTATGTTAACCAGTTTCATGAAAATATTTCAAATTGTATATAAAACCAGCACATTGTACCCCATAAATGCATTAATGTACACAGGCATGATTTAATAAAAGAAAATTTTAAAAGAAAGATATTCAAGTATACGGAAACATTTCCCCAGAAATTTTGAAGAGACTGAAGTAGCACATTATCTTCAAAATATACAATCTTTGATCTTTTTGCTACTGATGTGTGCCAACACCCATTTTTTCCATCCAATATTATAAGTATTGGATTACTTATTGGATTACTTATTATTTGAATACTTTCTATTCAAAAGTATTATAAATCCATTTTTTCAAAACATTTTCCTAAGTACAGAAGAAAAAATGCTTATGTTCAAATAAAAGTTCAAAAAGACATTAATTTTTAAATACCAGCATATGAATTCTTTTCATTTCTATGTTTGTCAATCTAAAAAGAAATGTGAAGTCCATGGCAAAGATTATGTACTGACGAATGTCCATTCCTTGGACAGCCTGGAATAATTGGAGGTGCACAGCGTGTAGAATGTCCATGTCTGGGCTCTGCTACTTAATGACCAGGTGAGCTAGAGAAAGGACAGGTAACCTGTAAGCCTCAGTTTCTCCACCTTTAAAAGGAAGTAACACTGCCTCAGTTTTATGGGTCCATATTAGGATTAGTTGAAGTCATAAAAATAAAGCCTTGAGCACAGGGCCTAATACCAAGCTTACGTAGGCCTAATAATACTGTACATTTTCTTTTTTTTTTTATTAAATGATAGCTGTATACATTAATGCAAACATGGGGTACAGTGTAGTGTTTTCATAGACAATTTGAAATACTTTCATCAAGCTGGTTAACATAGATTTCATGTCATTTGCTTAGTCATTGTGTCAAAACATTTATATTCTAGTTCTAGAAAAGTTCACTTGTACCCTTGTTAGACA